>LD688971.1:3856095-3869388 GCA_003118335.3 Papilio memnon | reverse complement strand
TTCCAAATTTAAATAAAGTTGTTTCTTTTACTGAGTGCATGAAATTGAAGAGAAATACAATTTGTCTCGACCCTACCGTATTTGGGAATCATATTGACGCGTCGAAAAAGAAATACGCCATTTTCTTTTGAATCATGAATGAAATCGATTGCACTTACGTTATCGTATCTCAGAAACGCTTACATATCAGTTAATTACTTGGAACCATTAAATTGCGTAACCGAAATGGATCCTTTTGTTTATGGGATCCGATCCTTTCAATAATCTATCAGCCGTTGCATCAGTTCAGTTTCGTTATAATAATAATTGTCCATAATTACATATTCCCTCGATCGAAGCATCGTTTTTATTGTTATTTTATTTATAAAGTAATAATTTTTCGTTGGGCGCAACTCTATTAGGTTTTTTAAATTTGATTGATCTGATATAAAGATCGATTTAATGATTGACTGCTCTGCTCTTACGATCGTCTTTTCTTTTTTTATATAAACGATTTCTTTGTATATCTGTAGAAGGCATATGTAAATTACTAATTGTAAATGGTTATTCATATAAAGTTTTAACTTCCAAGAAACATATAACAAAAACAACGTGCAATATTATAAATACTCTTGAGTACATATGTACATTATCATACGAACACTAATACTTTTAATTCATACAACAGTATATTACGTTTGTGTGTTTAGATATATTGTTTAGTGTCTGAATAACCATCTAAACCTAGTTAAGATGTTATCTTGACTATTGTTAGAATTGTACAATTGTAAGACAATAACAGGGAATTAAATGATTAAGTACCGTCTAAGTTTGGAGAGTTAATGAGGCTTGTAAGTAGCAAAGGACATGTAACAATAAGAGGATAGATCGCTAAGTACGCGGGGACCACCAGGGCCAGCTTTTGTTGAGGCGCCTCCACTCGCAAATCGCGAGATGCTCAGATACGCCGCGCATGCCGACACGGGCCCTTAATGACCGTCCCTCCGCTCAAGTAATTTACGTCGCATGTGCGAAACCGCTCTTAACTAAAAGCCCTCTAAATTACGCCGTACACCGCGATTGATTCCTTATTAATCTCGAAGGCATAATTAATCATTTTTTCACCAAAATTTTAATCCTATCGGGCTATCTTTATTGCAATCTTATAATATTTATCAATCTCACAGTATACGAGTAAGCGCAAAAATTACGTTTGGCTTCAAAGATTTGTATCTCAAAGTCAGAATTCTCCAAACGGAAAGTGTATGTGTACTTGTATAGAGAAGTCGAATTGTTAAGTAAAGGGTCAGACAGAAAATTTTACAACTTAACTGTATTAAGAAATGGCAAGACCTTAAAGCGTTTAGGTTAAACCATCTTAAGCGCAAGGGTTTCTGCGAGGGGACCTCTGGTTTACCCTTAGGTTATTTTGTTTTAGTTCGATTTTGTGGTGCATCAAAAAAGTTTATCAAAACTTAGCTGTGTTGAATGACTCAAGTTAAATTTTGTTGATAATTGTAATTCTAGTAACAAACCTCCTTCTTTGACATGAATTGTCACTAGTAATAGCTATTAATGAGATATATTCTAGATTGAATGCAATAATCAAATAAAATATGAGTCATATACTTGGAGAAATGAAACAAAATGGCAAGCAGCACAATGAACAAGACAACGTTTCAATTTACAAGATCCGCGGCCGTGATAATCCGCCGGGAGCCCGGTCGGCCGCTCGCGCGGGCTTATTACGTGCCTTGCCCCCGCACAACTTAACTTGTCTCCGTATTATCGTGCAGATTATTGTTAGTCGATATGCTACGAGGTTTCAACTATGCGTACGTCCTCTTTGTCTTTTGTTATATGTAAATGTTCATACTAATAAGCTTTGCCGTGGATGGAATCTGCTTTCTTGTGATGTTTTAAAATTTTGCTATAAATATTTATAGCGGCCTACGTTTAGCAGTGGACGACCTCTGGCAGTCAATGATGATGATGATGATGAGGAAATAGTTTAAGACTCTGGCTTTTGTCTCACTCTTCTGCTTGACAAAAATCTTACCCAATGCTATATTCGTTATCCAATAGGTCGATACCACTAAGAACTTCTTCATGTTTATTTAAAGTTTTCCATACCAATGGTTTTATTAAAATAATAAACACCCGCTATATTTTCATTATAACTGATTGAATTATTGTATAATTGCAAGCGTATAGGACATTGTCGTTTTAATCGAACATAACGATTGTGGTTTGTCGTAATTACAAAGTATAAACTATGCATATATCCATTCGATTATATTTCGAAATGGCGATTTTAATTACACCCCTGCCACAATAACTGCGAGCAACAAATCTCATTGAATGGAACATGATAGTTGCGGGCCCGTAATGTTGTTGGGGACTTAGCAATATGTATGTGAATCGATTATAAGTATTAATTCATAATGTAAAAGTCGATATCTCAAACAAATGTTCCTTCAAGATTAAGATAAACCATAGTTTGGTATGTTTTATTAATGTCAGATGTTTTCCAGTTGTGTAGTCTCCCTTTCTTCGAGTTATTACATCTATTTTTAAGTCTTCATTAAGATTTCAAAATCATTTCTAAAAAAAGCATTTATTAGAAACTTGTATTGTAACACTGGAACTGATACTTTACATAAAAAGATGTGTTTATTTATGAATTTTAATAATTTTATATGCAATGTAAATTTTCATCAAGGCGGTTCTTAAGAAATTCAATTCAGCGATGTACGAGTACTGCAAAACTTTAAATTGAATTAGTTTATATTCACTTCGCAAGTCTTCTACAGTCGTGATGTCATACTTTTTAAAAGTTTAACATCTTGTTAGTGATTTATGGAAGCTGTATTCATAATTCGCGAAATGCATTTTAAAAATCATACTATGAAAAATTTAAATTATTCAATGTACAAGAACTAACGTTCATCACATTGTGCAAATTAAATCTAAGAAAAAGATAAGTGATAGAGAACAAAGCTTCGAATTTTCGTTTGAAATGAGCAAGTGGCGCCATAGTCGTGGGTGATAACAACGTGAGTTAATCAGCCTGATCCCCTTACGACCTCCATTAGATAGACTGAGCGACTAAGGTGGCTAATTGAATAAGGGACCAAATTAAACTGTGAGCCGGCATGACCTCTTTCTATTCAAATTCGACTCGTTCTTGATGCGTTCGCTTAAACTGATTTAACGTGTACATAACGCTGTCACGTTGATATGTAAATCGATGGGTGAGATTAGATCACATGTTAATAAAGGTGACTTGATTTTGTAAGTTACCGTTGACACATATCATCAAAGCTTTGTGTAAACCTTTGTACCTTTTATCCATATATAAAATAGGAAGAATATAATATACTTTACTTGTCCCCTCTTAAGAATACTTACTGTTTGATTTTAGGCATCTCACATCAAAATTTTAAAACTAAAATCATAGGGAAAATTAGTTAAGTACATTTGATGTATTTTATTAATATTTATTTTAGTGTTCGGCACCATGGTTATTTGAAACACACTAAATACTATGTTGGAACATAACAGAACCGGAAGTTCCTCCCCCAATCGTTTCCGTCAGTTTAGATTTAATTGAAAGTTATGCAAATCTCTCAATTCGACTCCTTCACAATGGTACCGGGATTCCGAATGAGTTAATCCGTGTTTATGTTCCTAATCGGCCCCTTGCTGACGGCCTTGTTACGGCTTTAGCTCACTGTTAAATTTATACAATGCCTTTTGCGAACAATGAACCATTTATTTAAGGTAAATCATTGTTTATGTTAACTTCTTGCTCTTTCTTAATAAACTTACTAGCTGAAAACTAACTTGGTTTGTCGACGTTAGTACTTATTTATAATGTTTTGTTGCAGCTGAATTGAAAATGGACGTGCTCAGAGAGCGGGAGGTCAAAGACAACTTGGAGAGACGACTAATGGACGAGCAGAAAATGAGAGGTTAGTTCCATAGATTTTTTTGACTTCCTAAAAGCTGTGATAAACAGAAACTGTTCTATCAAGAATCAGGATTAAAGGACAATGAACTTTGACTAATACAAAATTTTCTTTAAATTTGAAGTTGTGGGGACTAAGTTTGACGATACCTTCCAATTGTTACAGTGTTTTTACTTTTATCGTAAAATGAATTATCTAGAATATTCAAATTATAATAAAAGCACTGCTCTTCTATAAAATTGCAAAATCTCTTTTGTCCGCTAGTCGTAGACACGTACCGGCGCGAAAAGAACAAACAAGGTGTAATTTCAATGCCTTCATAAATCTCCGATCACGAGCGCGCCTCGCATTCGCCAAAATTAACAAGAGATCTTATTACGGAACCATTGTCTTCCTCCGCGGCGTGTTATTTATTTCCAACATTAAAACTATTATTTTCTCATGTTACGATAACCGGTGCCTTATGTTCTGTTGCCAATTTTCTTTCCGTGCCACCGACTCATCCGTCGTTTCTTCCATAATTGTCTGCAGCAAAATGTATTAGGGCTGTCTAATAATTTATATCTTAAATCGCATATATCTTGTCAATATTTGAAAATGCAAATAATTTTGTATAAGTATACTTAAAACAAATATTGTTATGCACAAAATTAAGATTTCAGTGTCCCAATAAAATGTTTTAGGAAAAGAAAATTTATAGATTTCTAAGCGATTGAAACACAACCCCTAACAAATGTAAAGGTTAATTTCCAAACAAACAATACCACCCTTTCTTCGTTTATAAAGAGTATTGTAACAAGTAAAAGGAAAGCAAACGGCTGGGGGTGACCTTTGTACAAATGTCAAACAGAACGATGACAGCGACCTGATGTCTCAAGACAAAAGGGTTGCCATAACATCAAATAACATTTCAAATTGTCTTGTTTTGGACTATTTCAACCCTCTACGAACAATGGCATATGCTTGGTGCATAATATCTAATAGAAATTTATTAACAGCGAATTTAATAAACCATGTTTGAATATACCGTGAAGTTTTGTATGTTTTTACATACAAAACTTCACGGTATATGTTTTCATTGAGTTTGTCAATGTTTTCATTGAGACAAAAAAAAAACATACAGACGACTTGAGTACCTCCTTCTTTTGGGAAGTCGGTCAAAAATATAATATATAACTTAAATTAAAAAGATAAAAAGTGGATATTAGCGGAAGCGATGTGATTAGATGTGAGACATGTGTTCTAATTACGAACAAACAAAATGTTGCCAGCGTAAACATTTCAGTTCCGCTCATTAAAATAATGAATGAGCTATTTGTTACACTAAATCGTTTTTATCCTACATTATATTTTTTAAATCTAAATCTATTTTTTGTAAGCATTACGTAGCTACCGATTAAATTGTTTGCTACGATTTTAGGTCATCTCTATATTTTGTAATGTCTGCGCTAAGGCTGTTAATGGATTTCATAGACTATTTACCGCTCTTATAGCTACTGTAAAAGCTTTCTGACAACTTTCTTTCGTTTATAGCGAAATTAATTTTGCGACTTCTGCCCTAATTTTTCGTTCTAAGCCTTTTTTTATACAGTTTTGTGTCATTATCTCATATATAATAATTTTTACTTATTTGAGGCAATGCTTTTTGTGATGTATAATATTATTTGTTATTACGCCTGTGGTATATTTACTCGTATGTTGAATTAGTTTTGTTTAAAACGTTTTGATAGTGAACTATGCAACGCTAGAGGCGGAATAAGTTCTGATATTCACATCCCATACATATTTCACACGGTGAATGAACGCGATTGCGATGTGAGCAATACTGTTAATTGCCAAAAACCAATCATCAGATAGCGCTCTATGCGTCCACGCTATGAATTACGCCTTTAGTTACAAAAGCAAAGCCGACCAACATTTATTGGTACATCCACCGAATCGATCATACATATTTTAAACGCAATTGAACATAAAGCCGTTTTTAATAGTATCATGGCTTGTAAATTTTTAACTACGAGTACATAGTTATAATCGTTAGAATACACTCGCGATGGAAACAATAGAAACTAAGTATGTTATACTTACTTATTTTCTAGTTAAGAAACGAAAAGAGTATATTAGAGGAAGTTTGAGAGTAGCCCCAGAGGTAGAGAAGGTAAGAAGTAAAAGGTTAGCATGGTATGGGCATATTATGAGGAGGGATGAATCGCATGTAACAAGGAGAACGTTACTTATGAGTGTGGAAGGGTACACCGGTAGACCTAGAAAGGGATGAATGGATTGCGTGAAAGGTGACATGTTCAAAAAGGGAGTGCTGACTGCTATGATGTAGGATAGAGTTATGTGGACGACAAAAACCTGTCGCTCCGACCCTATGGGAGTAGGATAAGGAGAGAGATGATGATGATGATTTTCCAATTAAAATGAAATAAATGCTCTTAATACTAGTGCTAGTGTCGTAGCTATAAAATTCACTGTTCAGAGAATCTTTATGACATAAATTACAAATAATGTCATTGCTATGTTTGACTAATCACAAAGAAAGAAAAAAATAAAATAAAGCAAGAAAACGTTATTGCTACAAAATTAAATAAAACTGTTATATTAGTCCCGAAGACAGGATGTGTCATATTGTCCCTCACCTGGCACAGATCAGAGTCAAAATTCTTTTGTCAAAAATGTTCATCCAAAACGTTTTCTAATTAGTGTATTATGTAATGAAAGGTTCATTACCGGCCAGTAAGGCTGCTGCAATAACAATCAATCAGGGAGGTCGATCGAAGTCCGCCAGGAAAATTGGAATAGAGCCCGAATAGAGGCCGGGCTAATCAACGGCCGCGGAGCGCACGGCCATTCATAATACATATTGTATTGAATGCGCTGATATCGCATCCGAATCTAGTGGTCTCGTAATGCCCTAGTCCATTTAAACTGCGATGCGCTCTGTGGAATTATCCTGGTATTAAATTAATTAAACTATACTTCCAGCTATAGTTTATTATGACTTCTAACAAGCCTTGAAAAGAACATATTCCTTACGTTTACATTATATCTATATCTTGCCAGGAACGGCGCTTCCCTGGCATGATTGTTTTAAATATCGATAAATAAATGACTAACGAAAAATTCATGGCAGGATATACGTAGAAGTCTTGTCTACTTTCTTGAAAAGAATCTTGAAAAAATGTACGACTATTTTGATGTAGCAAGCGTAAAGGTTACCCTAAGATTAGAAAATCAAAGTAATAAATAGATTTCCAACTCATTAATAACACTAACGTTGTGATTTATTCGTTTATAATTGAACTGGACACGTCTACAATGAATATTGACTGTAAGAAGGCACACCCTTTAAGGGTCTTCATTCATCGCCAAAGGTTGTTATGCGAGTTAGTTTCAAAGGGGAGTCGAAGATGTTTGCAAGTTTCGCTTTATGATTTCCTACCGTATCCTTTAATTTAATCATTGCGAGAAATGTACACTTGCTTACGAAATTTGAAACATGAACTTTGTGATTAATGTTGCCAGATGAAATACAATTTTTAAAATATGCACATGATTTGTAGAATCTGTACTTTAATTGAAATCTTTAAAAAATGAATTCATACCAACATTTCCAAAACAGAGAATTGTAATATTTAGGATGAATTCTTTAAATTGTAACAAATATCAGATAAGTACTTAACTCCTAAACTTTACAGTTGCATATTTTTTATCCTTGTTTATAAGACGTCATTGCATTTAATATCAAAACGTACTCAAGAAAGTGTTAAAATCAAAGATTAATGTTGTGAGTAGGTCGTCGTCAGATCCGCACCCCGACCGAACGAACCGCCCGAGCAGCGTTTCCAAAGGACTCGGTATAATTCTCATTGTACTCGAGATTGCGTAATTAAATAACATGTAGGCCGTAACATTACGGGCGTCTTGAAAGGGTTCGCAATGGAAATGTTACGCCAATTATGTGAACATTATGCTGGGAATGGAGGGTTATCGATGTCTGTGCCCCCGTACTGCGTCACGGATACCTCTGTTACTTGGGGCATCGTGTGACGTTAGATTATTGTGTTTCATATGTGTGTTATTGCTTAGACAAAATGTTTCGGTTAGGCCGCCGACCCCGACATTATCGGAGCCCCGGGCAACTTATAAACATAAATTCATCTTCACATTCTATATAGGATGGGGCTGCCTTACTGTGTATAAGACATGCGGCCTGGGATAATGGTAAATGACTCAATTATTCAATGAAAGAAAAAAAATTATTACAAAAAGTTAGAATTTAATAAAAATAACGCAAAACGAAACATATCTCGAAAACAAAACACGAACACTTATCTATTTGTCCATTGATGGCTTATTTGGAATGAATCTGGTCGAATGCATTTGTAAATGATCAAATGAGTATTCCCCTCGCAGTGGGACGCAGTATCGCGGATCAACGGCCAACTGATCAAATTCAAATGGAGTTGGCCGAACAATCGTATCTGCATGTGTCAGTAGTGCATTGTGATGCCGACACCCACCTGACGTATTGCCTCTGCAACACAACTTCATAATAGAAGAGAGTTATTGCTTATTAAAGGATAGATTAATAGAACAATTGTGGGATGTATATTGCATTTTTACATCAGATAAAGAACACCCTTAAAATGAGATTAAAATAGTAAGTAATGCCAACCCAACAGAAATGATAACGACTATGTAGATAAGAGGTTTCGAAAACCATTTGTAATTTATGAATTATGTAATATATCTAAAATCCATCAATATTTAACACCGTATGAGTTAGACGAAATCAAAAAATTATTGCAATAGCGGAGTAAACCAGCGCGCGGGTGAGTCCGTGCGCCGAATGTTCGCCGAATGGACGCCGGTTCGCAGCCGTGTGCGGAATTCAATTACTCACTTCGGCTGTCGTCGATTTTGAAGTTCCGTCTGACGCTACGTGAAACCGTTGCAAATATTTGCAGTCTTTGTTTCAAAACTACTGGAGTTCGTCGCTTGTCCGACGTAGTTTTAGTTTTAAACGGTAACTGCGTATAAAACTATGCTGTTTTGATTGTCTTTTTTTTATTGAATTGATAGAAATTCTTTGAAAAGGGTAAAGTGCAATTAAAGTAAATAGGAGCAAAACTCAATAACTTATTACCTAACATGACGTATGTACATACATCTATAATAAGAATTTCAAGTTAGAATTATTATCGGAAATCGAAAACATTTAAAACAATTATGTAATCCTGTCGTTGCTCTCAAAGTATTCGGTACAGGGGTGGATTTGTCGCATTCTTCTCAGTTCTTATCAGTGCTAGTGATGTCGGTGGGTGTCGCGGACGTGACCAACATACCAATACAACATCTTTCCATTCCAAACACGCCATATCAAGGGATATATTCACCAACAAACTGTATATTAGTTTGGCCAACATTTAACAAATAAGAACATTAAGAATAGTTATGTTTTATACTTTAATCCTTCACAGTAACGATATTGCGATGGAAATCTTTTTGAAAAGTGTATTTTGATATTATCTAGTGTTAATTAATAATTAATTAAGCCAGCTTTACAAAGCTTCAATAAATACATGGATAAAATAGAAGAGAACGAATGCACAAATCGGATCAATGGTCGATATTGTGGTGAAATGAAGCGCAGTATGGCTCTGGTCGCGCATCACTAATGCTCCTGATTAGATTGCGCCCACTGGACGGGGTACGAGCCCCCGCCCGACGCCCGACGCCCGACGCTGGGTGCACATACACTTAGATATGCGAATAAAAACTCTTTTATTATATCCGATGGTTCATTTTTTAGATACATTTTCTTGGTAGGAGACGACAAAACGAGCATGTTGTTAATTATCTGATGTTACAAGACTTTGTAAAGTTGGTAAAGCTAAGTGCAGACGTGGTAGATCACTACCTTAACGAATTATCTTAACAGCTTGTAGCTTTTGTTTCAGCTTAAAGATGTTCTTCTAAATCAGTCTGCATGAGATATCATCTCCAGTTTGCTATACGTCCCCACTGAGGGGCTCGGGGCCTACCCTAAGTTAGGATGACATTAGTCAAACATTTGTCTGTACGAGAAATAATATCCTTAAATTTTACAATCTAATTGTATTATAATTATTAAATCTTCGTTTAGTCTACATAATACATATTACCTAGCATTTAAATTATTTTAAAATATAATGGTATAAAAGGTGGCATATAAAATATATCCAACCGTGTATCGACAGCATTACACATTTCAGCACTAAGTAGAATCCCCTGTCGCCGCACGCCGTACAAAACTTATCGCTTACCATATAAAGATAGCTGGCCCTGCACTAGACAATATTCTAATTGATACTAAATAACACACAGAGAGATTTGCTATTATACTCCATTGCAAAACTAGTTAGGATCTGTTTATTATTTATACATTTGAAAGTGTTAAACATAAACAAATGTAAAAAAATATATAAACAATTGTATCAATTCTAATGATGAAACTGCAAAAAGTGAATAATAACATTATTCAAATGGCTATAAAATAACAGATAAGAGAGGACTTAATAAGAAAATAACCGTTTTCCGCAAGACGTTTAAATTAACGAAGCTTCAGAGTGAGAGAGATAGCGCAGCGTAGTAACATCAATGTTGCCAACCTTGTAATTACAACTTCTGTAATTACGAAGTTGTAGGCGAGGCGAGCACATCCATACAGGACCGGAGCTAATCAAGATCCTATTCAAATTCATCGTAAGAGAAAGCAATAAATACGCCGTTAATAAAATCCCACAGTGGCGGAAATAATAATAAAATATTAGGCGACGTCGAGATTTTGTCTAATTAATTTTGTATACGTGTCGGGGGTGCGGGGCGAGGGGGAGGCACAATACGCGAGACGCCCGAGTCGCGGAGTCGGGATTCGCGAGCGCTAAATTAAAATTTATGATTATATGTAAAATTGTTAGAACAGGTTCCTATGTGTATAATATATCTATATCACGTGAAAACTCAAACAAACTTGGAGCGTGCCGCTTTCTTTCTAATTTTTTATTGTTCCGGTGTTTTAAAGAAATCCAGCAGCGGCAGCGCTTTGAAGCTCTATATTAATATATTGCGGTGCTTTATGCTATTTTGGTAACTTGTGCAATCTCTCATTGTATCACATTAAATGATAAAAAAAGCATACTATCTAATAATATTTTGGTTGATGATCAATATTAACAAAATATAACTATCAATATGCTACAGCGAAAAATAAAAATCGTTGACGTAAAGTGTTTAAATATAGTTAACACAGCGTGTATTTCTGTTTTGCACCGTAGTCGTGTCAATATTAGCACGATCGAATTGTCGATTTCGTTACAATCGAATGCGTGCGCCATGTGTCGGGCGTAACACTTTGCCGTATGTAACACGACACCAAAGTTGTTGCATGTTACTTGTAAAAATTATGTCTATCGCCATGTGCTCCACGACACTATGTTGTGACAAAGTTTCAGTGTGTCATTTAGTACACAATTTTTTATTCGACCTCTGCACCTTGGCATTTAGAACTATTAGACTTTACGCATATTTAAAAATGTGGATCATCTAATTACACTCTATGTCATAAGATTTTAGAGAGAAGATAGCATTCGTATCTACTAAAAACTTTATACCGATTACTTTTTGTTTTTTTACGAACAAAGATGATTCAAAATCAAAATCTGCAAATTTGCGTAGGGATTTATCATAAAGCTTGGCAGTTGTGAAAACCATACAGAAATCGATGTGCACGGAAATAAACTTAAAAGCATAGCTAATCCAGTGATCTGCACAAAAACAACAAACCGTATTGGATATTCAACATTGAACGCGCAAATCCTAACAATCCGGAACGCTTCCTTACAAATTTAATACCGGTATTATATTTTCATCAAATGCAATAGCTTTTCTTTACGAATCAGACGCTCTTGTTGTACGTGAAAATTGTATTGAGTTAGGTTCATTTTGATTTTAATTTAATTTGTTTTGATATTGATCATCATTGTGTTTTCTGTTCACAATCAGAGTTTTATTTGATTTCACACAAAAGAGTACAAATAAGTAAAATAAAAATCTTCTAAGCAAAACGTGATGATGACTATAATAACAAAGAGCTTCGGAATTCAACAGGATGAACGTTCTGTAGTAAAATTTAAACTAAATATTCCGAAGTGTTCAACGGAGCGTATAAACTAGTGAGCCGGCGTTGCGTGTTAGTGTTGGACCGCTGGGAGCTCGCCGGCGCTGGCGACACCGATTGACTCAGCTGCCACTGGCCACCGAACTGACTTAGCCGGCCACTGGCCACTGGCCGGGCGTTATGTGCCCACTCGCGCAGACACCGGTGCTGCCTGTGTCGAAATTTTGCAACAACGCTCAAACTGGACAATGTTTATGATTCAAATCGCTGACTGAATATTTTGTCAACATAACTATACTATATGCAGTTGTATCGTACAAAATGAACGTAAAGATTCTTTGATTTTATTCCAAAAATTTTAGGTTATTTTTCCTAATCATCACATTTTATCATTTGTACAGTCATTTTAGAACATGATTCAAAATTAATTATTAAGAAGACATTCGTTGATAATTTCGTAATAGACTCTTGTTTCGTTACTTTCTATGAAGGCAAATTTACGTAGATGTGCATGCAGCAGTAATTGCGACCGTTTAAGAGAATTATTTCACCCCCAACATTTTGGTGGGCGCGCTCCTTTCACCCCGGACATGGCAAATTCAATAATAATTGAACTTGTGCCCGGTAGACCGCATCCGGTGTCTTGGGGAAATCGCCTATTGATCTTAAATTTCACTACGTTTTAACCGTTTGTGTTGATCGTAACTTTAGACATTTGTACTCGTATATTTACGAACATTTTACATTCATTTACAGTGGAACAGGGTAATAATAAAAAAGTTACTGTGTTTCAAATGTGTTGTAATAATTACTACGCTACTATCTTCATTTTCAAACTACTCAGAAAAATAAATCGAATTTCGCTCATTGTTTCCGTATAACTCGAAACACAAAACACAATTAAAAGCGATGCAGTTTTCAACAAAGGAGTTTACAATTCGAGTTATGAATCGATTCGGCGAATGCTCGTATCGATTGTAACTGCAGTTTCGATTGCGGAATATTAAATTGTTTATGTTAGAGTATGTAGGATCATTAAGATCTTTGTTTACTGCGAGACCACACACGAGCTGCGGCGCGGATATGTCTGCCGTTGAAGGCGTACGCTCATTTAATTGCAGGATATCGTATTTATGCTCGTTATATTGCATTTAGACATTACAATAACGATCTCGTTTT
>LD688971.1:3812114-3834201 GCA_003118335.3 Papilio memnon | reverse complement strand
TTGTCCATATGGATGATTTTTATATTTGGCCCGGGGCGGGCCGGACGCAGTCATGCGTCTCCCCCCCCCCTCTGATTTCGGACATCGAATCCACGGGCCCTCAATCAGAATGTTTTTATGAAATCACTTTTTTTGCCTCATTTACTCCAAACGTCGAACAAAATTTAATTCAAAATCATTTTGTTATACAAAACTAACATGGTAACAGCATGGTAAAAGTTCTCTCAAAGTTCGAATGAGAGGATCTTTCAAGAGATCGAGGTAAAGATCTTCCAATCCCACCTCTAGAATGCTAGGCTATCCTGATTTAACACCTTGAACTATATAACAAACTAGCTGTTCCCGTGCGGCTTCATCCGCATGAAATTATAAAAACTTTATTTTATTGTTCACATTTGTCGAATTCTCAATTGCAAATGTTAAAGTTACCGTTACCATAATTACCTTGCTTCCTTAATGTTGGCAGCTTGTAGATTATGGTTCCTTTCCCACATTAAGGTTTCTTTCCAATGTATTTACCCACTAAGCTTAATAGTGTGAAAATATATAGCCTGAAGCGTGTCGGAAGTATAGGACTTTTTATTAAAGAAAGAATTATTCAAAAATATGCTGTGATTGCTGACATCCTAAGCCACGAAGTAGTGTGTGTTGACGCTTTATTATATTAGTATAGAATATAGAATAACTCTGAAGTTTTTCGTGTTAAAATAAAATTAACAACAATTAAGTTATTGACTAATAAAGACACAATTGATCTATGAGAAGGTGTAAGGGCTCGATCTGTAACGTACCGCACTCGCAGTACGCGGATGTCGTATCGGCGTTAATATTGCGGGCATAAATATTGTCGTATGCGACACCGTCTTCCCGCCTCTAGTCTCTATTGAAGAATGGCTCCCTTATACAGACTGTTCCAAAATTCATGAAAATGTTTAAAGATAAATTATTAATATTTACCAATAAGTGTTTTTATTGGTATTATACTCGTAGTTAAGGTTTTGTGGATCCCACGTATTTGGTTTAAAGATCTTTAGCAATAAGAAAGATTTGGTAAAAAGTCAATAGATTATATTCACTTTTTCAGCTCTAAAGAATTGTGTCTAAGAAAAGCAATGAGATATATTTTATTTATTTTTATTATAACGCGACGAATCAAATGGGACGTTCACCTTATTGCTAATGAACCATGACAGTGTTGAGCTGTCTAGGATTGCAAATTACTTCATTCTGCACAAATTTTAATCTTTTAATATTCCTTGTATATTCGCATGAATGTACTTTTTGGTTAGCTTTCATAAATCCATGTGTTAAGATCGACTTTCTCGAGAGATAATTAAAATATAAAATAAAATCAATTAAGGCACGAACATTGGGACATCCCGTGAAAACATAGGGCACGTGTACACGCACCAGGTAGGCGCGTAATTTTCACAGAACACCGTCTCGCGGATTAGTTTTTCCTTAAGATAATTAAATAACTTGGAGCTACGTTGCGTGATGTATGGCCGTGTTTATTGTCTTGTATCGCTGCCTGTTCGCTGACAGGCCTAAAGGGGCTTCATTTTATTGCCTCCATACTTCGTATGTTCGTTATTTACAGGTTGATAATTATGCCAACGTTATTGATATGAGAATTATACGCTAGGGCTTTTTAATTTTACCTGACTTACTTTCGTTTATATTGCTAAAAGTTAGTAACAGGCGACAAGGCACATTGTTTGTAGAACTAGAACTGAAAACCAAACAAACGAATGGAATTCAGAACAGTGAATACAAACAAGATAGTTAAGCATTTTCAGGCTTAAACTGTCTACGGTTTCCAGTATGTGTAACATTTTTGAATCAAGGAAATTGAACGATTGATTTAATTTATAAAAAACTAGCTTTCGCCCGCGTCTCCGTCTGCGTGGAATTAAAAAAAAGCAAAAGTGAGTAGCCTATGTGTTTCTTCCAGACTATCCTCTACATCTAAGCCCAATTTCATCCAGATTGGTTCAGCCGTTTAGGCTACAAACTCTAACAAACATCCATCCATCCATCTAAACTTTCGCATAATATTAGTAAGATTATCATATATCCTTGTAATTGTAGTGTATAGGTACAATCGCCTAAAGCAGGTTTGACCTTGTTTTAAATAAAGGGTTGCAACGTTCTGTTGTTTCGTCGTCGTAATCTTTATTCATTTCAATTAGATGACGGAGGCGAAAGGCGATTTCCTAACAATCTTTCAGGCAGCACTCAGTTACATAAACATCTTTACCCTTTTTCATCAAAGCGCTATTGTAGTTATTTGCATTAGAATCGCGTTCAAAAGTAAGACACTTTAAAATTGAACACCGCCGTTGATTGATTGCCAAAGCTTAGATTAATATCATTTTCGTTATTCAAATTATGCATAAGAAAATTGCTTTTCTTATGCACACTTTCGTCACTAAATCAGCCATGTAAAAAACATGTTGTGTTAGAGCTAATACTATAATATGTCATCCCCTTTCAGATTCTTTAATATTATATTAATTAAAATCTTCCTTACGAAAAAGACATATAAAATAAATCATGTATCTATACAATAATAGTTTTTTACGACTCAATGTTATGTATATTTTTTGTTGTAGAAACAATAGAAAAATAATTACAATGACTAATAACATTGTAATAACAGAATATCCCCTTTGTCCTTTCTTGGACATTGTTGTTACTTCCTCTTCATTTTCATTAATTAGTAAAAAGTCGTCGTATCTCATATAACGTTCGAAACAGTAAGCAGGTGCTACAATAGAACCCAAAGCTTGAGTGAGATGAGTAGAATAAGTACTTTTTCCTATAGCTAGAGGGCAAAGAACATCTAATCAAATTGCTAATGTACATAATAAGACAGTCACTTTTATTACTGGCCTTATCAGTGACTGTCACTGGACTATATTTACCTTTTACATCGATAAAGCTCAAGAGAAGCTGTGAAATTGTCTGCCAGTAAGTTTGTCTTGAAACCTAACATCTGCCCTACCTTATCCTACTCCAGTTGGGTCGGCACAGCAGGTTTTCGTCCTCCAAATAACTCTATCATCTGCCTTGAAACCTAACAAGGAAGAAAATAATTCTGTAAGTAGAACCAGCTGCAAATGCCTTGTAAGTGGCAAGTCCCAGTGGGATTTATCTGTGAAGGTCTGTAGCGTTGCTCGGCGCACCCGGACTGAGTTTGATTATGGAATAAACTGAAATTAAACAACATAACTGTAGTGTTCGATAAAATGGCGGACGCGAGGCGAAGGCGGCACAGAGACACAATAATAAATTGTAATTACAATTTAAAATGAGCAGGCGTCGCCGGGGGTGTGGCCCCCGCACGCCACGCCACCTTCGTCTTCGTGTGTGCACTTTTTACACTCGACCTGCGAGCAATTATTGCACATGTGTGTGAGTGCATATTTATAAACTAAGATCCAAAGAAAAGTCATTAATCGTACATCAACGACGCATTCGTCATTAATTACAATCAAAGCCAGTCGCAGACAGCGCGCGACAAACAGCCAAGTGTGGCTGCGGTCGCATCGCTAGACGGGAGCCGGCTGAGCCGAGATCGCCTCGAGCACCTCTCTACTGCATGGAGCCAATCTACAGTCGACGTAGGAAAGTGTGCCTGCGGAATTATAATAAAATCGTTATAAAAAATCTATCTACAAACTAACGCACACGTATGCAACTCGTTGCAAATCCAAAAGGGCAGATAGATTTTTTTGCTCCAAAAATGATTTGATTCGTATCGAATACCTATTTACAAAAATTGCACGTTACAACACATATTCTTTTATTTTACCTTACCCTATATTCGAATTTGATTTTGAAATAAAACATTTGAAAAAGTTGATACTCAACAATGGTTCCGCATATCATAAAGAGAAGTTAAAGAACGATAACATCCAGTATACAGAGACATTCTGCTTATGCTAACCCTTGAAAATAAACCATATAAATAATAATTTAAAACACTTCTATTAAAGATAAAATATTTTAAAAGAGACACATCAATTTTATAGAACTTATATGATAGTGCAACTTTCAGGGTTTTATGAGAGAACAATAGAACCCTATAAAAAGGATAGAGATCATAATCGAAGAGGTCCGAGTGGAGGCCGAATAAAATGGAAATACATTTTAATGATTATTATGCCCGTAAACGGTCCACCAAGAACCCTGTTATATTATTTAATGGACCTAAACAATAATTTTTAAATTTCACTCATTCTTCAAAATTTATTACATTTGTTATTATATTATAGTTAAATAATAATCGGTTTGACCTCATCGCTATATACCTCGATTGATTCAACTAATAAGTCGATTAATAATTATAATTATTATTTTTTATCGGTTATTTCATACTTTTTGTTGTTGAAAGTGTGTTTTTCTTGTATGTGATTTCTTGAAAAGGTAAAATGAAAAACATTGAACATATTAAGGAAGGATGAGAACAGATCCCTGATTAGTATAATACCACAATGTTTGGAAAAAACGCACTTATTTTTAGAAAATAAAGGTGTATTCCAAGATTCTATAAAGCCTTCCTCTAAACCTTTTTAGAATTTGACCAAAATGGCCCCCGGTAAAGTGATCGAAAACACCACAGACGGTTCAAAATTCGTAACCTGATACATCCTAATGCGGTAAGGTGCTTGTAACTTCATTGAATTTTAAAGATATTTATTCTTTTACTTAAAACACACCTGGAACTTAAATAATGCTTTGAAACTGTTTGACATTTAATAAGACAATTACTTTAAAAAATAGCTCTTTTCGTTATACGTCTACTTTTTCTACATTTTCCTACCGAAATGTCATAAAGATAGTTCGACACAATATGTTGCGTTTGTAATTTACAAAAAAGATAGTCAACGCATTAAATGACTAAAACAATGTTCAATACTCTACACATATATGAGTATTTAAAAACTTCATATAAGTATTGTACAAACGTCCGCATGTGATTTTAAAATATTGCATTTGACGTGCATGATTTGTATAATACTTCTAATTTTAAGTTGCAATCTTTTAAAGTACAAAAAAAGGAAACCTATCGATGCTCTAGGTAACACGATCGTGTATACCACTAACAGTCTCTCATATCTGGCGCTCGCTTCTAGGATCGAGGAGAGGTCTGTCGAGTGTGGCACAATGCCGGGTTTGTTTGTCCCTTCTGTTTGTCGTTGTGCCCCAACGCTACTGCGCCGCTAAAATACAGAAATTATAACTGAATTTTGAAGCGACGTCGAACACTGAATGCACTTTATATGAAAGCAACACAAATTTAACCGCGCCGCTGATTGCTTGAAAGCAATTTTAGGTTTACTAGTTGTGTAACAAAGCGATGGAAGTGGCTTCTGTTACCTCGCATGTGTATCTATCTATAGGCAAGACTATACATTATTAATGATATGGAATGAAAACTCTGCAACCGCACTACGAATAAAGCCGGTAAACGATATTTTTTATCAAAATTTAATAGTATAAGAGAATATTAATCATTACTAGCATTACTCATTACTACATTTAAATTATAGACAAAAGCGACAAACAAACCGTATTCTATAAAGTAGATAGCGACAAATACGTAAAAAAAAATACCGTTTACCTTGCGCTTAAGATCAGTTCTGAATATGATTTCTCTCACATCGTACGCTTTTGGGCGGGCGGCAGTTCTTAAGGCAATAGTTAACAAATTTTTCCTAAACCAGTAGACACATATTGATGAAATTTTAGTATGATGTTTGGAAGACGCCAAAGGTGAATCCACTAAAAACTAGGAGAGTTAGAGATGATGAGAGAAATTGTTTATTCAGGTTATTTTATACTAGTTTCAAATATGGATTGGATTAGGGTTTTCATCAAATATTAATGCATGGAAATAAATAAAATAAATCTAGCGCCGGGTGACCAATTGCATTTAGTAGGAGTGGAGAGAGTCGCGTGTTCGCCGCCATTAGCCCGCCCTCGTGGCTCCATGCCAGAACACTTGGCATCATTACGTGACGCTATTCCTATCAACCTTAACATTTTTCTTAATTTGTTTTACGACGTTATTTACTGCACTGTATTGTTTTTTGTATCTCCTACATGCTGTTTTTGATTAACACTATTATTAGAAATTAAAAATTTGTTGCAGCACTAATGCGTGCTTATTTTATTTTATGTAAACCTCTAAGGAATTTGAATGGATGAAAAAATGTGTAGTTAAATTCATAATTTTTTTGTTGATTATTGCAAAAATATACGATTAAAATAATTACAAAGGAAATTCCGTAAATAAAACAACAAATATTTAGAATTTCTTATAAATCGTCGGCTATCAATACACGTAATGAAGGATGTCAACGGCCAGTGCGGAGTGGCGACATGCCGTCTTATCTTGAAATCTATTTATTATAAGTAATGATTTTCTTTATTAAGCCTGGAATAGTAAAATGATGCCCTAGTACTAGGCAAGTTTCGCATTTTAATATCAATTCATAAAGTAAACTCCAACGCACTAATTAGTCACTTCGTAAAATTAATTGCGGAGGCTATCCTTTGAGACTTATTTCCAACTATAATATTAAATTATTTAAACAAGCATACTCTTAGTGAATTGCTTTTTTTATGCCCTATTTCAATATAATTGCTATAATTACTAGTTTAGCTTAAAATTGAAATATAAATGCCGTTATTTGGCAAATACTAAAACACTTATTTATAACAAAATTAACAATTTCAAAATGACTTCGCCTCTACCAAAATTAAATTACATTCATATTTCAGTATTACAATACATTTTTGTTTTCCTTCCAGTACTAGCTCAAGTTGAATTTGCTATTAAAGCAATAAACTTCTAAAGTAAACAAACAAAATCACTTGAAAATAATAGACACTGTCATTATTAACCAATTTATACGCCAAAAATATGTATAGAGCATTAGAGAGGGGATCGTAAGACACGAGATGCAAAGCAATAACTCGATTACAGCTGAGGAGGGTGTTTGGGGGGGCGGAGGTGGGATTAGAAGAACTTCGTTAGTCTCAGGAAGGTGTCTAACTCAGGTCTGAGACGGGAGAGATTATCGCTTTCGCCTTTAGCAACGCATTTTGTCATCGGTACAGAATGCTTCTCTTGACGAGACTCAATTTATAAGATACGCAGGCATATTGCTAGTTTTCTTTGTCGTAGAAACTGTGTTGAAACAGTATTGCCATCTCTTTTATCCTATTGCGAAACCTTGAATAACAATATTGTTTCTAGACATGAATTACGATAGTTGTTGACGGGTAAAGTGAACCCGCGACATAGAATTTACATCTATTGTTAATGAAATCGGGATCGTTACAGCGGCTGTCAATGATTTAAATAGCTTAATACTAATTGGATTTGTGTCACGTATTAATGTATTGCGGAATGCAAATTAATACAATATCTCTGTATTATTATCTATGGTTTTGATTTAAATACGATTAGGACATTATTTCAATCGTTCATTACAAGTACATGCATAGTATAAGATCGCAAACGACTTAGCTATTCAAATGAAGGTATGACAAGTTTCTTGTCACCATTGGTGAATAATCAGAAGAGATGAAGATCAATTAAAACGAGGAACCTTTTCTCCTATGATCAACACATCAGTATAGTTGATAAGGAATAAAACAGAAGTCTTACAGCGCCCCATTCTAATTACAGAAGTTACAAGAATTTAACATCAGAGTTTAAAATCTTTAAAGATTACTCTTAGACGGCATTCAGTTGATGTGCCCAAAATATACGTTTATTTACGGTTCTTACACTTTAATGATGAAGTATGTCGTATAGGGACACAAATTTCTGTGCACAAGCTAATAGTTATCAGAACTTGCTTGCGTACAAAGGCCCTGCCGCAAACAAAAGGTATCGAATGCGGGCGCAAGTTGTGCAGGATGCAATCACAAGTTGCGAGCGCCTCTAACGTCTTCAAACTTAACGCGGAAGGAAACTTTAACAATCACTTGAGCAAACCAAAACTATAATTTAATATTTTAACCGTTGCACGGAGCATTATGTAATGTGCATGACTCAAATTACTCAATTTACAAGAAAGCGAGTAATCAGGATTTCAGAGACCATCATCATAACATAACGAGTGCATCAACGGTCAAGAACATAGTTAGTTTATTTAAATTGTAGAAAATTATTTCTATTTATTTCTATTATTTCTATTTCTAAATTATCTCTAATATAAATTCTGAATAAAATTATTTATTCAGAATTAATATTTTAACAAACACAATACACTTCTAAATACTGTTACAAAATGTTTTAAACCTGTAGTAAACTGAGAAAGCAATTTTAAGTTATAGAGCCGGACGTGGCGAATTCGATAATTTCATCTGGCTGCAGTTCGCGGCACGGCTCCAATCTAACTTTGTAAAACAGATCCTTTGCTGAAAGAGTTCCAGCATTTTAATTCCACATATATAACGAGGAAATTGTCGAGAAAAGCAACTACAAAGCGTCATTCCTAACTATAAAAGTTTAAATTATATCGCGATTGAAAAATACAAATATCAACACAATTAAAATTAGTTTAAATTATACAAAAATGTGAAATATTTTTAACAGAATTTTTGTTGTCATTTTATAGTCGCAGATCTGCTACTTGTATTGTTTTATAATCGCTGTTCAATTCTCTCTGAGACTTACATGACAAGAAAATGAAGTCGTATTTCTTTCTATAGTTACTAATATCGTATCAAAAATCGAATTAGAAAATGAAGAATAAAGCTTCATGTTCAGCGATGCAAAAAGAAACAAAATCGGTCGTTAGATAATAATTTTCGAAAACAATATATTTTTGGTGTAAGTTAATGATCTTGATAAAAAATGTCAAACATACTTTTTCTTATAATAAATTGTCGTTAAAATTGTATAAAAAGCAGCTTAGGCACATTCCTTTCGGATGCTTTTTAAGTTTTCTTAACGTAGACTGTAACTAATGTCCAAGGGCCGAAAACCAATTTAATGGCTTGAACAAATATTTTGTTTACTTGAATTTTGATGCACGTAAATCTCAATTTTGTGGTAGACAGTTTCATTAACCCTTAAATTTAATTATCGATTCTTGATTTAGTGAGGTAAACATTTTTGTGAAAAGGTTTGTTTTAATAATAAGCAACAAAAAATATGCTAAAGGTACAGTTATAAGGGGTTCTTAACTAAACAAGTAGTGAGTATTGTTTTTCAGTAACTCTATGTTAATACGTCCCACGAATTAATATTGTATTATTTATTCAAATCTCTTGTTGGTTCTGAACAAACTATTTCCGTGCGGCTTCGGTCCCGCGGAACGCATCTCACCACATCCTGCTCGAAGATGGTTCTAGAATTATTAACTAAGATCTGACACAACAAATAGTAAGTTTCCTTTGCCAGGGTTTAGTTAGGGGTCGTGCTTCCGGTCTGAAGCCCCCGGTCGCTCTTATTGTTACAACTTATGTGCTTCTTGCATATTAGAGGACATTGATTTATTGTCTCCAATAAGTACCTATAATATTTGATTACTGCTATGTAACTATGTTTGTCCATTATCCGTACGTAAATCATTGTAAAAAAATTGATTAAAAATTGTCGAAAATTCTGACGACGCCGGAGAAAATTTGTTTATGTTTTGCTTGGATTTCATGATTTCGCATTATTTTAATCTCTTGTCAATCTCTTGGTCAGGAATAAAATCATAAAAAAATGTAAAAGAGGTTTGTCATTAACGATATTCGATTTAAAAACTTTTCCGATAATTTTCCTCGTAGCCTATAATTTGATAGCGAGGTCATAATTTTCGCTCTCATCCACATGTAGGTGGATGCAGGCGAGCTCGTTAGAAAGGGTATCCCGATGTTTTAAAATAATCAGCTTCCCTGTTAATTCTTAATTTACTGGTTGGATGCGGCACGTAATATGATTGGTCGACGATATCGCCGCGGGCGAGGTCTTACTGGACGGTATGCTTGTCGTCTACTGATAACTTCATCCTACATACAAAACTGAAACTTCTGTTTCATAATTGTCACTTGTGTATTAATTCAATTTGTTTTCTATTTATTACTGGTAGCAAAAAAGACAATTACATGTTTTAAATACCTGTATTGCAAATTAACTTAAGTAAGTAAAAATCAGACGACACGACAATCAGAGTTACCAATCAAAAATTATTTTTGAAATTAATTTTGGTAACTTCAATCTCAAAAGCAATGCATATTAAGGGAACTTGAAACGGTTTAATGATGACGAAATGAAACTATAGCGCGCCTTCCCGAGATAGCGATCTTTAATATCGTATGAGTGGATGAAACATTAAAACGAGAGGCAGCGGAAGTGCCGCGCCCAAAGGGTTGCCGTAGTACTGCCGCGCCGCCGCCACTCGATTCAATTCTCTTCTGTATGCGAAACACTATCTTGATTCAATGTTGGTGTTGCCGCGAACTAAATCACTACTACTAATACATTTGTATATAACCGAATACTTAGCTACTTAGTTTAAAAAAAATAACAGTATGACTTTTTACATTGCTTCTACATGTGTTACTGTAGAAATAAAATAAATGATAAAAATTAGTGGCCAAATTAAAGATATGATTGAAAGTTCCTGGCATTTTGTTAACTTCCACTAATTACACAAATATTTATTTTTTATTTAAAAGTTTGTTAAGTAAATATAAAACATGATCTATTTATGTAAATAAAAATGAAGAAAATAAAATATAAGCAGGCAAGTAAGGCATAGTCACATAAAAACTAAAGGGAGGAAAGTCGAGAACTAAGGGAGGAGGGAGCCATTGTAGCTTAGGACTTAAACAGGTCAAGCATATCGAGGAGAGTATGGCTTAGATTAATCTATAAATAAGCGACAGCTTAAAAATAATTCAAATATACCATTTAATCGATCGTAACTTATTCAATTTCAACGACAAAGGATAATTGTACAACAAAATCACAATTATTTATAATATTCTTATTTGATGTTAACCTGATAAATAATCTCAAAACACATTAAAACCGAGGCATCATTCATGAATTGAATTAAAATGCTAAAATACAGCTCGCAGGCAACTGTGATGGAATTTAAAATGATTGCAATCGTTTAAGTAATTATCATCGCTATTGATATGTATTAAAATTTATATTTATTACACAATGTTGTATGAAATCACTAATTTTGATAAAAGTAGATAAAAGACTTCCATATATCGCATCGTACAGTTTTTAATTTTTGACAATTTATGCGAAATATCAGTGAAAATATCGTTTAAATTTATCTCCCTGACCTGCTTACAAACTCACTTTGGTAGCATCGTATGGGCAAAGCTACTGAAAGTTGGTCATCCGCGATTTGTAAAACATTATTTGTTTCCATCATTAGCGACAATACTAAAATATCAGTGGTTATTTTAAACGAAAGATAAGTGGTGTGTTTTGTACTATTTTTTTTTCTAATAGAGGCCTCCACAATATCGTCACAAAACATACAAATAATAATCCATATATAGAATATTATTCGTCATTGTTGCATCTTTAAATTCGCCCTGTACCACTATTAACAATTTAAAGTAAAAACACTTCGCAGCGAAAATAAATATAGTGATAGGAATATGTGAAATGAGAGAAAACCCTTGAGCACGAGGAAATAGTGTCGTGACAAAGGTCCATGCGTCAAGCGCGGTCGGTAACTCAGCGCCCAAATAAAATCCAATTTCCACAACAACAACAATTTATGTTTAACACACTAACATGACATTTTCCTGTACTCCTTCTCGTTTTATAAGATACTATTACTTAAGATGATTATTATTGCATCGAAAGCAATAAACTAAATCTAATTTAAACTTCATAAGAGGTAGGAAAAATAGCTTTGTTTAGCCCAAGTCTCCCGTTTGACTTAAGTGTGATAGTACATTTTCTAAATTTGTCTTCTGCGATAAAAATAAATCTAATATAATAAAATGAATAGTGTGTTTGTACAACAAACAACTTTACACAAACGAATGAAGTAGAATCCTCCTCGTCCATATTGAGATATTGCAAAAAAACTCAAATAACAAAATTATTGAATTTCGCAATTTAATATCGGGCCCGCTCGCTCACTGCTGCCCATAATTACCAATGCGGGCTCAATTCATCATTCTTTATTACAAGTACAAAATTCCATGTAAATTTCATGCTCGGCCGACGAACGACGCGAATGAGTTTCGATATATCGCCCAAATCTCCACTTTTTTACCGAATACACCTCGAGACGAATGAAAATCGATTTTATATTAAAACAACCCAATGCAGCAATAAGTCGTTGTCGTATACGTTTTCAGTGAAGCCAAATCGAAATGACTTTTTATATAAATAAGAAAAACATTTACAGCTGCCCAACTCAATTGTAATAGGCTGTTTATTTTATTTTGAATCGACAATAGAACAAGTCAATAGAAGTTAAATAATGGGATGTTGAAAAAAGCAGTGATAGTCCGTTCTCGTGTCGTTTGGACTATTACGGAACAACGTAGGCAATTGTCACGATGATGGAATTGAACGATTGAATGGTCGAATGGTCGTGTCTCTCCGAACGATTGCATTTGAAGTCAGTTATAAACCTCACAATCGATTTATTAATTTACTGGTATTTTTCCAAAATTAATGATAAGGAAAATATTACATCAAGATGACAATTAACCGTGCAGTTCAAATGATACAAAAAAAATGTCATTTTCATACAAAAAAATATATTTCAGTTTCAATTACCATATCAATATGATGAAAGTCTAAATGGTTAGAAAAGCGGAAGAGTCACCGTTTATCCGACATCTTTTTAGCGAGCGAAATGACTTTCCAAAAACATTGTCTCGGCACAAACAACGGCGTCCCCCGCACCGACTGGGAATGTCATTAATGCCTGAGTGAAATTTGGGGTCTAATCTCGTCACTGCAAAGCTTATTACATTTATAGAACGGAGTAATCTTGGAATAAAGTTTTCAATAGAAAGTGTCGAATCACCGAGGACTGAACCCTTCGCTGAAAGAAGTTGGGCACGATTGATGGTTACGGATCCTGACTGTTTATATTTTAAACTAAATTTCCTTATGTTTAGCTTTACGCTTCAATAAAACTTATTTATTTCAACAACGGTAAACATAGATAGCACGGACTATCTTCTTTAAACCAAGCCTATTTAGTGAATAACAAACAATTTAAGAATTTTGAATATGGATGTTTCAACAATTACAAAATTTTATAAGGGATACATGGAAAATAAGATAAGTATGTCAATCTCAAAGATAACTACAGTCAAGAAGTATTAAACGAAATAATGAACGCTTTTGTTAATATTACGACCTCAGATTACAGTCATGTAGCAATGAACGAATGTTTTGGCATTTCGTGTGAAGCTGCAAATTTAATTTCATTGACACACAGGGAAGTAGTTTTTTATGAAATACATTTAAATAGATATGAAGAGTGATGGAGGAAGCTGGTGAGGAGTTAGTGAGGAGCGGTGTGGAGGTACCTGCGCGAACCGCAGCGTCATCGCGGCGCAATAACCAATTGTGAGCGTATTACACGACGCCTCACAAAGCCCCCGACACTTTTGACAACCGCATATCGCGTATGGAAGTGACTACAAATCCTGTAACAAGCTTATCCTGCCTACCTACAAGATATAGTACTGAGTTATCACATTGTTTGTGCCATATCGTTTTAGTACCTTACTATGTAAATACAATGTAAACTAATTTGAAACTTTTTTACATCATTAAATTCTACTCAATAATAATACAAACATAAAGAATAATTCACATATTTGGTACCATCTAGCAAAATGTAAGGTTTGATTTTTTTTACAAGTTTACGAATTAATGCTTTGGACACTTCTTGATATTTATATATCGGTGTAAAGATTTTTTATTACTTTGACTGTGATGCGACAAAGTCGTTTTTGCGCAAACATATCGCGACAATGGGAAACGGGGCTTTTGTATTTTTCACTTTGATTGATGATTTTAATTTCCTATTTGGTTCATTGATTCTCTGAGTGAGGAGATACAGACACAAAGGGGCTTTAAACTTTTTGGCTGAGGATTACATTTATAATACTTTTGCAAAAAATTGCTTTCAGTTATCTTTTAGTTATTTGCTATTTCAGTACTAACACTCGCTCTATCTGATAAAGAGGTTAATCATAACCATAACTGCTACTAAAATGCTGATCTGTACGCGACCCTCTAGGTTGTGCATGTTTCTTTCAGCGTTTGCATTCACTGAGAATTAGAATTTGATGCATGTCGCCCCATGGCATCATGCTAATTAGTAACTTAGAAATATTTTTAACTGACGCACTCAGGGTCGTTAAGTGACCACTTAGAGGACACTCACAGTGCGGTAGTATAATATACCGAGATGATATAAAATATATTTCTAAGATGTAAAAAGTGTTAGTATTACAACGGGCATGCGTATGTCGAATGTGACAGGCGCGATTTAAATATGGCGCCGGCCTCATCCCGCCTCTGCCGCCGCGGCTGGCCATTTATCACTCCGGTAAGCCTCACTCGATATTATGATCAATGCCATTCGCTAGCCCTGCTCTTCTATTACGTATGCCTTTAGCCATTTTCTCGTTTTTCTGTAATATAAATCTAGTTTAAATAAAAGACTGGTTAATGAAGACGTTAGTGTCAGACGAAGTAGTAGAGACATAATACGCAAAGATAAAAACATCTAATAGAATATCTTTATTTCAGAACTGTATTACAATAAGCATTTACACATACCGATACTTTTATTACATGTTTATTGATTACTTTGTGTTGTGCAACTCTATCTGGTTTGTAAGTCAGTTTATGAAAAATGTTCGAACACGTAATAGGGACTAAACCAAGTCGACCACATTGCATACTTTATATTGTAATAGTCGCCACCTGCGATAGACCTGGTTAAAATATTGTTACGTAGATTTTATATATTTCAGGTGTTGATATCACTCTACATATAAACCGTTTATATTAAAATTATACGCTTAAACTTTTAATATATTTGGCTTTATATCTTCAACTATGATTTTTAACCGATTGATAAATCAAGTTTAGGTTAGCTTTTTGCATGTTATTGACAAGTTTCATTTAAAAGTTCAGGAATGTCCTCATATCTAATTGACCTCTAGGTATAAACGTAATTGCTTATCATCTACATAGATAGCTACAAAATCAAACAAATACAAGTACCAGTATCCCATCACTTAGCACAACAACAGTGTAACAAAGAGATCGCTCGGCATCAAGTGTCGAGTGCCGCGACTCGCCGCCCGCCGGAGAGCGCCTGACAAAAGAAAGAGAACCGGAAAGCGAGCCGAGTACCGTCAAGTAGCCACCGCCCTCGATTGCTGCGAGCGATCCCACGAGAGCCATCTCCGAATCGAGTGCGGAATCTGCGTGATCAGTTCACATCACTGGGCACGGATCGCTACTTCATTAATATCGCTTGTTAATGCTTTTGCGGAGAACATCATGTCTGCATATCTTGAACAGTCATACAAACTTTTAAGTCTCATAATTATCGTCAAATTTCGACTGCAGGAGACAAAGTATCTTCGTAGATGAGTTATTGCTACCTTCTCATGTTAACACAGAAGTAGCGCCTGTCAAAACAGTTGCAGCAAATATCTCTTGAACTATATTTGTTGAAATTAAAGTATAAATGAAATATTATTTCCTGTTATACGACCGACTGGCTACATTTTCATGTATTTGCTTTATTTTTTATTTTGTGAATTTTCAGTTATTTACAATAGTTTAATTAGAATCACACATATAGATACATTGCGCAAAGGCAAACATTGCGTTACCCTTTTGAATTCAGAACTATCTTACAGCTAACAACTTTTAAGTATAACAAGTATTTATTAATAAAAAATGAAGGCTAATTCACAAAAAAAAACGAATATTTAATCCATAAGAGTGATAATGCAATATAAATACAATTTAATTCATACAAAGCCAACCATTCACCTTTCCCCTCTTAGGCCACTTGAAAAAAATCCAATCAGCATAACTCGTCACTCTAATATCGATCCCCAATTTGTGAACACTTACAGAATCGTTTTATGCATAGACATAATGCAAAAACCAGATTAAAACGCGCTGTTTCACAAATGGACTTTGAGCTTTATTACTGAAGGCTTAAGCGAGCGATAGGTTTTATTGATGGGATAAAATCTTTGCAGAAATACAAAGCCGAGTGGTTTACTTAGAGTTTAAAATATTCATAGCTTGTACTGGATCGTATTTAAATATTTACATAAGTGTCACGCGGCGTCGGTGACGTTTGTCGATAAAACGTATTGAGTGGAATGGCTGAGCGGGCGTTAGTTAGCGAGACCGAGGGGGCGCTCGACGAAAGAAAAAGTCACCGCAAATAAAATTATGCAAAACATTGCTAATAATTTTATTATAGGTACCATAAAGTTAAGCAAAAATGAATCCAGAGACGGTTATTTGTATCTACAGTGGTTGAATAAATGAAGATTTTGATCTTTGCAAAGTTGTGACGAATTTAACAAAATTATAACATATTAAAGATCCTTTCTCCAATCTCAATAATTATAATTAAATTCATGATTTCTTTGAGTCGTAAAGCAAGTCGACGAAGGTACGCGTAAGGGCGCAACCTCCTTAACGCCGTGTATTTGAGCTATAAAAAATAATGGATCTGGGAATCGTCGAGATATGCACGGAAATATGGAGTGAGGTGAGCGCTCGAGAAATCGTAATGGCATCGCGAAAATGGGGATTAGAAAACGATCGACTGGAAATCGATTCGGGGGCGATGTGTGCATATGTACACAGCTGTCGATTGTTACTCTAACGGCAACGTAAAAAAACATTTTAAAAATCAATAAATCGAGCGATTAAGGGAAACAACTGAACACAGAAACTTGTCAACATCCAAAATTCATCAGATTAAATGCAGAATTACTCATTTTAAATATAAAAAGATAAAATAATACTTAACAGATATTTTCTAACATTTTCGTAGATATTTGAATCTACGAGTATGTAGAGGTCGTAGCAATCAACATGTGCAATAAAAATGTTACACAGCACTCTGTTTACACAGCTTTGTTTCAATGGTTTATTGCTCACTTGGAATGCAAATAGGGAATTAAGTCATTTATCAATGAGTATAACATCAAAATAAAAGTAATAATCCATTAAGACACACGGTCATTAAATATGTGTAACTTTCCAGAGGTAATTTTTTAGTCGTAAACATTTTGAAGCGGTAAATATAAACGACATAAATAACGCGCTAGTCGACTTTACACCTCGTCTAAAAAAACGCTAATTAACTATGTGGGTAAATGTGTTAGAGCGCCGGTGCCGGTGGGGTGAATAACATAAAGTGTACTACCCTTATTTCAGTAATCGTGTTTACTCGCCTCGCGCAAACATATTCCGCTGCAAATGACGGTATTTCATTGTGGAATATACTCCAGAATACACGTGTTACCGGGCTTTATTACATATTATCTTTTATAAGATTTTAACTGCATATAATATTAAGTACGATGTTTGCACAGCGTACAAAATTTGGTTACATACTTAAGCTTATTTCACACACTGTTCATATTGTCTTTATTACTTTTTAAAGGTATTTTTTCCTAAGAATGTGTCTATTGATTGTGAGTTTACAAAAACCTACAATCGAATCATTTCATCGTAACTGTTTGAATTAAATTTTAGTCAATCAATTAACACACTACACTACACACGGTCTATGTTATCAATTACAATACCGGTCACCTTATTAATAATCTTTCGGAAACTTGACCAGGTAGTAGATCTAACAGAAACCTAAGTTATGTAGCTCTTGCATGTGGCAAACATTCAAGAACTTTGTGATATATGTGTCATTGAAAACAGTAACAAAAGGGGATGATATACAACGATTAGAAACTGAGACGTCACTCGCATCCACCTCGGGTGGTTCGATACTAACACGTCCAAGTAATTCGTCTCAAGTTATTGGCAAGTAAACAAAGTTGCGGCCGACGGGGAGCGAACCCAATTATCTCTAATGAAGACAATGATATAAGCGTGGTTATTGATCTAGATTTAAATTTCACGACGGGTCAGTCCCTGCGATGTGCGAGCCCTTAATGCTTCTTACTAAGTTTCATGTACAGCGATTTCAACATCTTGAGCATTGTGAGATTTAGAATTGGAGAATTGAATTGGTGAATTTGGTAACAGGGCATTAAACCTTAAAAAAACGATTGCTTGTTAAATATTTGGTCAAATTATAACTAATGAGTTGCAGAAAGTTTAACTATTAGATTCAAACATCATGTGCGCTATTGAAATAGATTTAGAATTTATTAGATTTTATCTGCGTAGTGAAAAAAGTCTTTCATGACTAGTTTACTAGTGAAAATTGTCTGTTTTGCTTTACAACGTAATAATAACAATGTAACAATATACGAGTAATATTATAGTTTAAAACACATTTCAGTCTCAAGGGCCTTGCTAGTATCAAGAATGCGAATACCACGTTCGTTCAAGTTTAATGTCCACCAACTAATTTCTTATCCCCAAAACATAATATTATGAACATACACACGAACAAACGTCCGAAATTATGATTAACGAGCGTAGCACACACACATAAATCGGGAGGTTCTAATACTGCTATCTAATGGAATAGATCACTGCTGATTAAAATACACTTTGTGTACAATCAATCAATACTCGACTTTGGCAACAGTTTAACACAAATAATATATAGGTACTTTTTATTATTAAATTTTTAATTATATTTTTATTTCGTTTGAAAAAGTACGTGTATGCAATATACTGTTTTCAGAGCTTTTTGACTTTTCGGTTATCTTCGTGTATTGAATAATATTATTGCCTTTGAACTATGGCGAAATTATTTTGTAAATGGCAATTCGGTCTACAGAAGTCGATTTCCAAGTAAAATCGATTAAAACCTATTAAGGAATAACTCTAGCAATTTGGATTGTCGCTGTCGAAAGCCGAAGCAATTTGTGCTAACATTAACAAAACACAAAGTTTATAAAACAATTATTCGACGTTTAGTTTACTCGAAGTCGTTGCGGAGGGTGTTATTACGTATCGATCGCGAGACGATGAGGGAGAGCACTTCCTCTTGTTAAGATGTTAATGATTTTGCATAATAATTGCATCGAAATATTTGCACCCCTCTACCCGCGTCCGCGCCCTCGGGTCACGTTTCCGCGAATCCTTTCTTGTTCAATTAACTCTACTCTACTCTAGAATTTCTTTTACCTAGATATTGTTTTAATTATAATCCTTAAAGCAATTTATTTCCTACAGTATTTAACCTTATTACATAAAGTACACATATAAGACCTAGATTAAAAGAAGGTACAGCTCCTTGTAAGACAGAGGACCTTGTCTTAAGAAGCAGAGACCAAAATTTATAATTTTTTTGTGAAACAAACATTTTTTATTATTTCTTATTTATACGAGTATCCATAAGCTGTCCGTTAGAGTAAATTTTTCATATTAAATCACCACTTTATGGTAGTTAATCTGTTATTTAAAAAAAATGTTCTCAAAATAAATTGAAATATAACGCATCAATAGACTCCGCGTTAACTTATCTTGTGTCTGATGCGTGAATTAGCGTCAAGAAAGCCGCTTAGGAGGTTTATTAGCGCATCGGCTGTACAATATCGTGTCATGAGCACAGAATTAGTCATATCAACGAAATTTATGTGTTATCTTTAGAGGCCCACCCCCGAGTTTATGATACCCTGGTACGGTGATTTGTCACATCATACTACTTACGTCATACCTATATGTTGTTGTCATAATTTAAAATAAAATCACATTCCTGACAATAAAAAAAAAATCGTCAAGGTCTTTCCATGAAAAGGAGCCGAGACAACTTCTAGATGTATAGATGTCGCAATATACATTTAATTGAAGTCCACGTTAGGATTTATAACTTTTAAGTGTCGTAAAATAAAAGTAAATTACATTTAATAGTTGCAGTATTTCACGGGGAATAGATAGGATCGTAAAATATACAGCAATATCAATGACTTATTCGTAGAGACGGCGCGGGAGCACGGGCGGCGCTGCCGGGAGGCGTTTGCTGGAAACATATCGACAGAGCAGTGACCCCCGACCTAACGATGCTTCCTCAAGCCCGGGACACCACATCTATATCGTGTGCGTTTTTCTTTGTCAATATTGATAACTAAATACGTACTTCGGTCTAGGATAAATCTGATAAGATTCTTATTGCAATTTTACCTAGCTTTATAACTTGGAATATTTTAATGGGGTTAAGTAAGCTATAGATTACGGTGAAATATACAGAAATTAAATTGTGATTTTTAAAACAATTCAAAGTGTCGTAGTGAGCATAGGCGTCACTGGTTTATGGGGGTGGCAGCTACTTCCTAGAGAGTCGAAAAATGTAAAATAGATGTGAAAACTACTTCTAATAAGACGCATAAATGGTATCTGACCCCCCCCCCACCCCCCACCCCCCAGGACCTAAGTCTAGATCATGTCACTTTGAGTGCGTTTTGCTGGCATTTGGCTAACTTCAGTAAGACGGTTTAAAAAACTCGTCAATCAAATCGATATGCAATTCGCGGTTGAATGGATACATTTCTTCAGTTATCTTAATACCCCATATTTATTCTTTGTTGTAGAAATATTACGTTTTGGTTTATTGCGATCCCTGCGGGGAGGCTGCATAATGCGAGCTTCCTTCCGACTTTACGTTTTAAAAGAGCGCGTGCAGGGAAGTGTGGAATGATGTTTTCCTTGCTTTTTTATTGTACCGCAGGGTAATGTGTACGGTTTTGTTGAAATTTCATGCAGATTTCCCGAGTTCTTTCTTTCATTATTGCATTGGTTTACAAAGTTATGCGAAATGATATAGAATTTTACATTTAAATGTGTTGTATCTAATGGGGTTTTGATTTCTTTTGTTCTTTTAAGTAAAAATAAAAATAAACACTGAAAGTTTCCTAAATTATTTTGCTTCTAAAATTATGAATAACAAACTTCTAAAAAAAATCTATTAAAACAAAATCAAAATGCTCAAATGTATTAACTCAAAACGTTTATTCCCGAGAAAATAAATAGATTCCTTCGGCGATATAAGCTGTATATTGCACTGTTTGCTTTACACGTAGTTACAGCAACCGAACAAATCTAAAGATTGAAACATGTTATTGGACAACAAAAAACGTAATCTATCGAAATATATTGCTTAACGGCAATTTAAACAATAGATCAAAAATAACAACAAATGTTCAATGCTAAGATTACAAAACGATATGTATGTAAATTTTAACCGCCTTCCAAGGAAGTAAAAAGATAATTGTTAAGAAACCTAAGGTGAGTCTGAATAATAGTTGAATAGCAAGGAGTTCTACGAATAGCAATTTATCTTTCTATAGAAGAAACACAAAGTAAGGCTTCTTTATTTCATTGTTGCTAATATCGTCGAACAGTATTCCCTTGTATAGGGATTAGGAGAAAAACAAAACCGGCTCGATGTTCTGCAATAGAGCGCGGCCCCGCGGGACTGGCATTGGTGTGAGAGGGTGTAAGGGAGGTTAGTCATCAATCTGCGGTCCTCTTCGCATCGATACGTCACTAGTGGCCCACATATTGTTCCGGTCCACACGCAGATGTGACCCACCGCGAGTAGCCATGGATAACTCAACTAAAATTAATGATCTGCAGATCAGCTCACGGTTCGCAAAGGTGAAGCAGATCAGTAAACCGGCTCGCAGCTCACTTGTGCATTAATAGAGGTATGATTTGTGTGAATTTCGAGTCACAGGGCAGTTCGCGGCTCATCAGCTCATAGTTATAGTACATCACGTTGAGCTGTGAGCTGATGCTCGACGCTAATTTTAATGTTGGCTATCAACAGTGGTAGAGCCCGCTTTAACATCTTAGCAAGAATGGGTCGGCTCGCCCGGTGCAATACCACGGCCACACAGAAGACAGGCGTGAAGTGGAAGCAATTCCGCG
>LD688971.1:3769803-3781992 GCA_003118335.3 Papilio memnon | reverse complement strand
TTCTAAATGCAATCAGTTGGGACAACCTTCCACTTCTCACTATGAAACTCTCCGTGAACAGAGATCCAATGAACGATGAGCATCATAATGTTCTCGCTAAAGCTAATTATTTTAAATTGACACTAATCGGCTGCTACAATATAACGAACGCATTTACTGACTTCAATTTTATAGCTGCTTCAAAAACAACCATGAATAATGAAAAGGTGTAATTTTTATTATTGAAATTATCTATAGACTTCATCTTAATTTTTCTTTTTATATTTGACAAAAACCATTACTGCATTGAAACATCGGTGTTAATTACCACATAATGATATTTTAAGTGTTATTTGCCTTAGATTGATTAGTTATCTTTTGTATAAGGGTAATATTGTCACCAAGTTCTACGACGGGTACAAAGGACCAAAAGGATTTTCCGGCGTAAGCTTTTTTCCTAAATGGGAAACTATGCGTTTTCAATCAAATGTCAACGCACAGTATTTCGAAAAATTTTATTGTACGATTGAAAACATACAAAACGAGGCAAACATTGATTTGAAGAAATATTTTGAACAGAAGTCCACGAGTGAGTATTTAAATATATTTAAAAAAATCAGTTCATCATTATAACTACTACTATCATATAAAAATTATCGACAGGCAATGTAATATGGGCATCGTTTCACCGAACACTCCTGCTGAAGAGTACAGAACAATGGTTCCTGGACTTCATTCGGCAATACAGTTGGCCATTTGAACTTTATGCTTCCGACAATAACGTTGATTATTCTTTAATGGCTTTTCTGGATTTGTTTAGATTACTCTATCCTGGAGGTATCTGAAGATTTTTCTTTACATCACTTGTTACCTAAATATCCAACGAACTCTATCGTGAATACGTAAATTGGCTCTTTAATATTGGTATATGAGATGAAGTTAACATTAACAAAACCATTATACGTTATAGAGGATACAATTCGCATGGCAGTGCCCCTGAAGTGGTTAGACGAAGCACTTATGAAGGAGAAGTGTGACTGTGATAAGTTATTAGAAGTTACAGAAAAAGATCCCTCTACTATTAGTAATGTTAGAAAATCAAGCAAGTTAGTACATCTTCCATTTATTCTGTTTCTCTAATTCAAGCAATTAGGTGGAAACGTAAACGAGCGACAGTAAATATTTTTAAATATAGATAATTATTTAGAATCAACCTCACAAAACATTTCGTTTGTTAATAAATTAGAATTTTAGTTCCATGTAGTAACATGCTACTCTATTTGACTTATTTCCAGAGTAATATCAGAAGGGACAATGAAAACAGATCCGATACAAGTGACAACAACGGGCAATGATGATATTGATGCCTTCGTTGTCTTAGAAGTCGCTCTTAAAAATCCAATCCGAAAGCCTGCGATCCCGCCACATATAACTCCGTTAGTTAACTTTTATAAAAAAATCATGCTTTTAAAGCCTTTAACTTATAAACAAAAATCTGAGATCGTTTTAACTCTAATGAAGCTACAATTTGTTGCCAACGAGGTTATAAGTCTAACAAGAAAACCTGGTTGGACAGATTGCTAAGAAATTTTAATTGACATTTTTTTCGATCTTTATTCATAGGATACAAATAAATAAAATGTTAGAAGACATGGAAGGTCAGCAGATTCAACGAGAGTGTACGGCGCGAGGACAACTTGCCAAAGATTGGGGGAACGCGGTGAAGATGGCGTCTAATGCGCTGCGCAGGATTTCATACTATGGTACGCGTAAATATTGCCATTAATTATAAAAATCCATAATTTATTTTCATATAAATGATGATGACGATTCTATTAAGACGAACTTATTTGACATTATTAAGGTTCAACCGACTTTTGCACGTTTGACCGTCAGTTCAGCTCGACCCGGACTCGAGTGGAGATGGTCACGTCCTTTTGCGAGGAAGCTGCCGTTTATGTCAATAATAACTTTGTTGCGAGAGATTTCTTGGATTCAAATGATACATTTAAGGTTACATTGGATATCTTTACCCTTTGTTTATATCTAGACTTTATAGTAAATGCAAACAATATCCATTTATGACTAAAGAATGTAAAAAAACAATTTAATTATCTTAGAGAAAAATGAATCATGTTTTTAGGAGTTAACAGTAATGGCGCACGCGTGCCTTGTGCGGGAGGCTTCCGATTGCCTGCTGATGCCTGAGGTGCGGTGGCTGGAGCCCACCCTCAGGGCAGCGAGACACGCTCGCACCTTCCAAGACGTCTACCACGCTGTTGAACTTTATTTTCAAGTTAATTGACAACTACATGATACTTTTAGACTTTTCAATTTTAAGTAATAGTGACTTTTAGCTTCCTTTCAAGCAAAAAGTCCCGGTAGTAAAAGGGCAATCGCTTTCGCTGGTAAGGCCTTCACTCATTGTTTTGTTAAATCATGTAACTAGTATTAAAGCAAATTATTGATGTAGTGCGTGTCCCAAAATCCCCGCGACGCGAACCTTTGGCGCGAGCTTGCGACCTGCCTGCAGGATCTCGACCAGGAGTGGGCCGATGTCTGTCTCGACAAGTCATTATGTCTCAATCCAAGACACCCTCTAACGTAAGCTAAGTCAACTTGCGATATGGCAGCCTAAAATATGTATGAATTATTCGTAATAATTACCTTTATAATTACCACTACTGTACCGTTTTATAAATAGAGAAATGTTCCTCTTATCCTCTAGATTTCCTGAAGCTATGTGACGTCAATTAGCGTTTACTTGGTATACTTTTTACAGGCTACTTTCTAAAGCGTGTATGCTCTTCAAGAACGATCCAGACGCGGCCGAGCCGTTCTTTTTGAGCTTGTTATTCTTCCAGCCGTTCTGGGTGACTGGGATGGTTGCAGTCAATGCTTATTTCTTACATAGAGAATGTTTTGAAATGGCTGATGCGATTGCAGAGTGCATTAAAAAGTTAGTTCGTATTTTTACTGTTATAAGAAAAAATAAAAGAGCACGCCCCATTAGAATCCGCATTACCTGTAGCTGTTACTTTGTGTGGTAATTTCAGCGTACAAAAGCTAGGGCTGTCGGAACAAGTGAAGATACCGAGGGCTTGGGAGAACGAGCTGGGCGACTGGTGGGACGAGACACCGTTGATGTCTGGCATGAGCTTGTACTTCGACTCTGCTGACCTGCTGCTCAGGATACGAGGTATCAAAGTGAGTAGACCTGACGACAGCTAATAAATTAAACCACGAGGTCGTCTTAGCCTATTGATCCTAGGATAAGTCCTAGGTCGACAAACGATTTAAAAAAAATCTTTAAATTATAGAATGCTATTGTCAACAGGAAAAATGGACTTTTAATTGCGACACAATTAAAAATTAACTTCTTTGTTCTAATAATTATTTGCAGTTAGCAGAAGTTTGTGTCGCTCAAGCACTGCATACATGTGGCGACTGTCCTGCCTACTATCATCTACTGGCCCTGTGTTGTCGTTTAAAAGGCGACATTGATAACGCTCTATGTCATATTTGTGAAGGAATAAAGAAATTTGGCGAGGTACTCTTTCAAAACAACGTTACAGAAACTAGTAGTAAGCAATTGTAAGAAAATGACATATAGAAGACTAAAATCAACGCAGGAGCATAATAATTCCTCTTTCTAGCAACAGATAGTGGTTCTTCTTCAGTTGACATATAACATTTCAAGTTAAGTCAAGCTAGATTTGCTATTTTCATAGATATTTTTCTTCTGTAATTTGACCCAGATCAGTTATTTGAGGACATTGGAGGCAGAGTGCTATAACATGCAGAAAAATGTTCCAGCTACCATTGATTCTTTGAACAAGGCTGTTACGAATCTTGGCGCTTACAGGTTTATATGTTATATTTTAATGGTCGATAATAATAATAATAATATTATATATAAAAGCCAGCCAGACGGAGACAAATTAATTAATTTAAAAAATAATAATAATAAAGTTTTTTTTATTTTCATATCTGAGATTTCTACAATTGATTTACATAGTATTTGTTAGTAATTGACTTATAAAAAGTTTATACAAGTTTTTGTGTTAGAATTGTTACTTACTTAGTTTTAGATATGGATCCCGTGTTGAGTAAAGGCCTCCTCCGCCGTTTTCCAAGCTTTCCTATCCCTGCCAAGTACCATCCAGTTGTTCCCTATTCTTTCAATGATGTTATCAGCCCACCGTTTATTAAGTCTTCCAACGCTCCTTTTTCCCGCTGGTCCCTTCCATTTCATTATTTCTATAGTCCGCCGGTCTTTTAATGGTCGATACAACATAAATATAAACTCGTCTCGACATTCTTTAAATATTGCGCAATCCAAAAAAAAGACAGAATTGGTATTTCAGTCATTACATTACAAATAATTGAAGGAAGACTAAATAGTCTGATGCTACAAAGGCATCTTTTGATTACATTTTAAACTCCATTGAATATCATACATATTAGTCGTGAAAGCTTTCTGTATTCAAAAAAAGTGCGCTTTAAAAGACTGTGGATCGATAAGATTTTCTTGATTTTGTAACAGCGTACTGCTAGGTATGATGAGCAGCAAGTCGGAGCGATGCCGTTCGTTACTAACAGAGCTGCTTCGTCGACAGCCTAGTGCCTACGCCTGGATGGCTTATGCTGAAGAATGGATACTGGTAACTAAAACATCATTTCTTTCCAAAGACCTCTAGGGCTGCCACAATAACTATTAAAAGACTCTGCGGTAAATAGGCAGCTAAAGCAGAAGCAAAGAAAGCATCACCGAAAAAAGAAGCTCAGGCTATCGCGTACGCAGTGGTGTGCGCGACGGAGGCCCTCAAGATAGATAAGCAGGCGGGCGTCGCGTGGGCACTTCTCGCCAGATTTGTTAAGAAGAACGCACGGAAAATTTACTGCAGGAAGATGGCCACCGCGGTAACGTTTTTTATAACTATTATAATTTTTTTATGGCTATTAGTCACGTCTATTTTTTCGGTGGTGGCACCGAATTTTAGTAACGTCTTTTGCCTAAATCCTTTCAGTGTCTTGTTTTTTTTAATAATAGGTAAATAAAAACCTTTTAGTGAAGAGTACTTTAAGAACTAATATTTATAATTTCCAGGAAAGATATATTGCATAAAATCAGCCTAATAACTCCTTCGTTAAAGGTGTTTTATCCAATTAGCCATTAAAATTAAGTAAATATTTCAGTGCGGACATAGCTGGGCGGGTGAGGGCGCCAGCTCGCCGTCAGGATCGCGGCCAGGCATGTGCCAGAGCGTCGGCAAGGCGCTGCGCGAATGCCAATGCCGAATATGTGCCCATTTGATACTATAACAAATATTTTATTTTATTGTTTGCTTATAAATAAACTTTACTGAAATAATATATTATATGCAAACGGCAGGCAAAAGTACGTAACTCACCTGATCTTCAGAGGTAGTTGCTACTAATAAACGTCTAGAAAAATGTTCAGTTTCAAATGGAGATATTTTTCAAGACTTTGGTAAGATAAAATAATACTTTATCAATAACATTACCAAAAACCTTTATTTGCAACGGTAGGTATACATCATGACGATATACTTATTATCTTATGATCTATAGAGTAATATAGAATAATACAAATAGTAAAATTATAGTAATAAAAATAAATAGTTGAAAATTCAAATCTGATTTTTAATTATAGGAATTTCTAGTGACTTTTTTCCTATAGTAATTATAGATTTCAGGAGTAAAATCCACAGATTGTACCTATCATTTTTAATAACATTATGAAAATGTATGAATAATGTCTCTTAAATAATTAAGGATAACCTAATCCGTGCCTCGGAAAAATCTCATAAAACTCCTTGTTTTCAATCAACTCCTTATTTAACATATGTTATGACCGATATAATGATCTTTTAAACAAAGGCTTAATTCTTTAAGCGTAAAGGTAGTGCGTGTTTTGTATTAAAGTCTGTAGGATCCATAGTTATATTGAACGAACGCATCTTTAAATATCTCTTGAACACCCAGTACGCCAACAACAAAATAAACTTCCTGTAAACATATAAACTCGTTACATTTTTACGTAACATATTTAATTTAGAGTTCGGCAGAGATATAGCCTTGAAAATATAAATACAACATTTTTTAACCGACATCCAAAAGGAGATGGTTCTCAATTCGTCTATTTTTTAATTCTACAAAACTTACCAGCTGCCCATTATGGTGGTTCACTATTATTTCTAAAACACGACTAACCGTTTGTCAAATTAAATCTTATATGAAATCACAGTTACCTTTTAATATTATTGCCAAAACAATGCGAGTCGTATATTAGAAGACCTGCTTCACACTGTAGACAGAATGCTATACAAAAGCTACAAATCATCTTGTAATTTTTTATTTTATTGACGCTATTAAAACCATTCTCTGCTCTCGGGAAGTTTCTGTAGTCGCTTTTTCTGTTAAGGATAATCTAATTAGGGAATAAGGTGTCTTAAGTGAAAGCTATGACATCAAATGCGAAACTAATACAAATATTGATCTTTACTACTGGATAGCGATCCTTAAAAATTGTTTATTACCTGTTGACTATCTGTACACATTGTACTGAGTAAACAATAATTGTACTCGATGGTATTAAATGACTACAATGAAATAGGTCATCTGCATGTCTGTAGTCGTCGGTCACTTCAAATTAGATGAGCCGCTACTTCTGCTATGTCATCGATATTGTATTCGTTCCTAATAAAAAGGTAACAAGATATATTGCGCGATTAGTGTAGCGCCAGACTTATCAATATTCTGATCACAAGTCTTGGTTCATATCAAAGTGCGAAAACTCTAGTACTATACTCATATTTTTTTATTCGATTATCGATTGAGTGAAATCTTAAGGTGCTGCTTCGCAGTCATGCAGCGGCACTTTAAAGCGAAGTTTAGCATGAATCCTAGCATAATAGCAGACGATAATTTCCATTAAACTGTTCATAATCCCTCGATTAAATTTCAATTATTTCTTACTCGCTTTCGCCCGCGACTCCGTCCGCGTGGATTTTAAAAAAAAACAATAAGTAGCCCATGAGTTCTTCCAAACTATCCTCTACATCTATGACAAATTTCATCGAAATCCATTCAGCTCTTTGGCTACAAAATCTAACATCCATCCATCTAAGCTTTCCCATTTATAATATTAGTAAGATAGACAAACATTATGGATTTTCTATTCCTTTTCTAATGTAGTGCTTACTTTTAATAGGGAAGGGTATTTAAAAAAAGAAAAACAAAATATATTTCGGTTATGTTGCTTTTTACTATCAATTTTGTATGTAAGTGTACAAGTATGAATTCGAGGAAAATAAAGGAATACGTAATGTTTCATAATACATATATATTATATTCTACATCGCAGTACTCGTTATGAACAAACATTACTTATAAATACTTTCGATAAAGTAATTTCTACCCATTCATAATTTTGTTCGATCGCTCACATTACGATACCGTGAGAGCGTGTTCAGTACATGGGAAAATTATAACGAAAATATTTTAATGTAATTCCAATTGATTTAAATAAAAATAGATAAGAGCTAAAGAAACCATTTCATTCGTTCTCTGCATTAGCAAATACTGCGTAACATCTAACTGTACAGTTACACAACGGAATCCTATCAAAGAAACATCGCCATCGCATTCAATATTACAAACATCCGCTTACAGATGCATTTAGTCCATGTAAAAACACCATGAGATTCTATGTACACCAACGTTTACTATGTGCCTCGGGTTATAACAATTGATAAGTGCAATTCAACTTCAAGCAATATAGATAAAACATGCAAATAAGCTAAGTTTATAAATCCAAATTTGTACACAACTAAATATTTTTAAATATATAGTTTGAAACACTTTTAGCTGTATTCAAATTTAAAGCTCGTTTATGTTTGTTAATGTTTAATGGTCTTATATTTAATTTCAATAGATATATATTTTTGTAATGCTGGTTTCTCTAATTTATATATGGTATTGTCAGATATTTGTTTGATGGTCACATAGAATGGAAACATTTCAGCATTTCCACATGCAAAATCAGATACAGGCATCAGTGATAGATCGAACATTCTGGGAGAACTATTTGTTCGTTTACATAAAATCTCATGGCAAAGTGCACAGGGTATGGAAACGAGCAATAATCTCACTTTATATCATAGAGTCGTGTGAAAAATTCGCAATAAAAACCTAAAATCCACATACTGAAAATCTAAAAATATATTATAATAGATTTCAAATGTCTATACATAGATGAGTTCACTACGCGCTCGTGACGAATAAACGCGTCCGAAACGTTTACAATGTTTAAATATGTTAAAAACGTACCGAAGGGACTAGACACGTGCTCCGAGACACGTGTTAGCTCGCCCGCGCTCCGTGCGCTCCGTGCGACCCGCCGCTGCGACACGCGCACCACGCCACTGCGCCTGCGCGAGGCACGCGCACGTCACTGCTCCTGCCTGCCTCCCCGAGGCACAACCGTCACATGTTACAGCAGGCACATGCGTAATGCACCTTTTGCCCGCCTGAGGCACGTGCTCTGTCGAGTCCAACGTCAAAACATCGATCTAATTGCGTCCGTCCATACTCCAGCAACGTAATAATTCGCACGGTATTTTTGCTCAATGGAAGAACGTGATAACATAAGTGGTTTAAATATCAGAAGGATCCTAATTACTAAATGTTTTCAATAAAAACAATGAAGGTTCTTCCACTATGCAAAATTCCTTGACCGTTTTAATTCAAACTACGAAATCTTTATTAACAGTAAAACTGTAGTCAAAATTACAAAAAAGCAAAACATATGCATTTTAAATCCCGTTCGTTAGTAATGTGCCGGTTGTGTGGGGGCCGGCGGGCGGCGGGGTGCGGGGTGCGGCGGGTGTCGGGGCGACGTTGCGGCGACGTCCGCTCAGACGAACACCTTGGCGAGGCCGTCGGCGCCGGCGCTGGCGATGTAGGGGCGCAACGGGTGGAAAGCCACGTCGAGGATGCTCTCGTCGAACTTCTTGCGGTGGGCGGTGATCTCCTGCACGCAGGTCTTGGTGTCGAGGTTCCAGAGGCGCACGGAGCAGTCGTGCGAGCCGGACAGCAGGAAGAGGCCGTTGGGGTCGAGCGCGAGCCCGGTGACAGCGTCCAAATGCGCCACCATGGCGTGCGCGCACCGCCCCGACCCGACGTCCCAGAACCGGATGTGCCGGTCCTCGTGCGCGCTCACCAGGAGCGGCAACGTCGGGTGCGCGCGGATACGGTTCGCGGGACTGTCGCACGCGATGCGCAGGAACGACTGATAACACAAATACACATTCATTATGCTATCCTATGCTATCCTAGCCTGTGTGACGTAAATGTGTGAGAGTGTCACCTGCGTGGTCTCGAGGTCGTAGAGCAGCATGGTGCCGTCGCGGTAGACGACGGCGGCGGCCGCCTCGCCGTCCGCGAAGTCCGCGGCGACGGCGGGCGAGGGCGCGGGCGCGGGCGGCGCGTGCGGCGCGGCGTCATCACGCAACGTGCACAGCAGCGGGCGAGCGGCGCGCGGCGCCCACAGCCGCGCCGTGCCGTCCGCGGAAGCCGACAGCAGCCGCCCGTGTGCGCACGCCAGCGACCACACCGCGTCCGTGTGCTCGCGCAGTACAGGACCCTGAAAACACATTCATTGTCCAAAGTTACATCTTTTCCTTAACAGAATAAATGTTCTATTCTTTGTATAAATACATTTAGAAGTAAAACTATTAGTTACCTGGACCGCGGGATCGTAGGGGTCGTAAGGGTCTGCGGTGGGCGGGGGCAGGTTCCAGACCCGGATAGTGCCGTCGAGGCCCCCGGAAAAGCACTCCTCGGAGCGCGGGAGGCCCATGGCGAGGCAGAGCACGGGCGCGGTGTGCGCGCGGAAGGTGTACAGGGGCTCCACGTCGAGGCCGGCCGACTTCTTGGCCTGCACGGTTCGCTGCAGGTTCCACAGCTTGAGGGTGTGGTCCTCGGACGCCGTCACTAACGCGGCTTCGGTCGGGTGGAAAGCGAGCGCACGAACCTAGAAAGAAAGTAGAGAAAATTTTAATAGGCATAAGGGATTTACTCGACATATAAACAGATTTGAAAATCGCAATCGATTTTGTATACCCTGAAGGAAAGTTTACTCATTTCGTGTACTTTCAGTCAGGTCCTACTAGATTCACAGCGGTAGCGAAGATTCCCCGTCATCGAGGTAAAACAAGTCTCACCCCGTCGAAATGCGAGCGCAGCGTGTACTTGGCGTTCCAGGTCTTGCGGAAGGACTCCTTGTTGGCGCCGGAGACGTCGTACGCCTCGGGCTCGTTGCTGACCGTCAGCTGCGCCAGCTCGCCCAGCGCCAGCGGCTTCTCGTCCGCCTCCCCGCCGCCCGCCGCCGCGCCCGCGCCGCCGCCTACCACGCCTGCGCACGCACCATACACCACGCCTCACATCACACACAATGCAACACGTGACTCAAATAATACGTCAACACGACAAAAAATACTAAAAACAAAATTAAACCATGATGCATTAGTTTTTTGTCTTAGAGTCACTGTTTTTACCTCTGCATACAATTAATATTTCTATATATTATTTTTTTAAAAAGGACTAATTTGGAATAATAGAAGTTAAAATAACTGTCTAATAAAGGTTTTATTACATAGCAGTTTTTCATTAGTATTGTATACTGTTATTTTCAAACATTGCAGTAAAAACAAAGTGTTTTTCGAGGTTACACTGAAATGGGCTAATTAAAAGGTCTACTCCTTTAATACTCCCGAATCCATTCGGAAAGATTCGGCTACAAAGGCACAAATTAGTATTGTGGGAAGCCAGAAAATCATTATCATTCTGAGATGATAGGTAATGAGAGGATGAGATGTGAAATCCTAGAAAACTGTAATTTGAAAGAGTGAAATTGTTATGTTAAATTAAACAAAACATGTTTAATATAACAGCACGGAACTGCTTCATCAAATAAACCGTTAATGTGAGCGCCTATTAATTCTATTTTTAAGCTGAGTTAATGTTGTATACTCCCATGAAATAAACGCTGCGGCATGGCCAATTACTACTAGATGAATTATAAGTTTATAACTCTTCTTCCGTTCTGAACCATCGACAATTTTAGACATTTTTATTACATAATTCAATTAACGCAAATATCAAATCAGTTGGACAATACTTTATTTTTAAAGTGCCTATTCGAAACTTTTTTACGTTACATCGCGTTTTTTTTTTTAATTAAACTTATAGGACCAACACCATATTTAGAAATATATTATCTCTCAATATCTAAATCTTTGATTGAAAAGTTTAAATTTAATCATTAAATTTTAGACAATTTGTATGGTTGTATGTTAATATTCTAATCTATTATTTGTGGGTGATGTGCGTAGAGTGCTCTTAATTTCCTGGAATTATTAATTAATCACTCCAATGGCAAGGACGTGAGGCCTCTGTTTCCTGTGTCCGTGCTCCCCCTATATCGTTATATTATCAGATATTCGCAACTAAACTAATTTAGAACCAATTAATGTCTTCAAAACATCCATAAACCGCTATGTATTTAATTGATTTACGATACATTAGGAAATTAACATTCATAAAACTTTAACATCATTTTAATTATAAGATCTCAGTACATTTGTATAAATTGTCTCCCGTATTAACGTCAACTAAGCCTTGTGTTACGTATATTCGAAACACTTGACAGGAATCGTCATTACTACTTAACATTCAGTATTATAAGTAAACATAATAAAACGTTTTAACTAACAAAACAATCCAGCATATTTTTAATCCCACGAAATGCTAGTAATTTCATTAAACAACGTAAATCGACAGACAAAAAATTAACCTAGAGCACATTAATCATTAGATAATTAACGTCTTATCGTACAGTAGTAAAGGCACACTTTCACAATACAACAAAAGGCAAAATATTATCTAGATTGAACGTAATTCTATTTATAATCCGACTCTCACCGACCTAACACTGGAATATTGATTAAATAGCCTAGATAAGATAAAACAGGCCAGCCATCGATCATTCCTAGTTTTAAAAACTTTAAGAGCGATAAAAATTAATACAAAACAGCTTTTAACTGCGTATCCATTAATTAAGTTATCTATATCTATACTAATATAACAAAGCGTAAACACACACTTCTTTGTTGCCTAAGATGT
>LD688971.1:3751947-3769654 GCA_003118335.3 Papilio memnon | reverse complement strand
ATAAGAATAAGAATATTTTTATTGCACACTAAGTACAACTACATAAATCAGTCTTGGCTTCTTAACTGGGACTCCTGTTTTTAAGAATCTATGCTTAGAAAGTTTATTGAGAACTTAGTAAACGTAAGTACAAAATAGTCAAGGAAATATGTTCAATGAGTATTGACTTTCACTATAGCTGTAAGGTAATAAAACGATCCACCCGTCAGGGATTTTGGGTGCAGATAAAAATACCTATCTAAATTATTATTTGAGATCTGAGAATTTTTCAAAAATCTACTCTTATACCAAGAATAAGAATGCTAAAATACTTTTCAAATTTTGCGTCTCAAGTGATCATAACATATAGTTGGACGTTTTTACATTCGTACGAATTATCATGACGTCAGCATATTAGAGTATGGAATTATGATGACGTGATTAATCACGTAGTCTGAACTAGGGTACCATGAAACCGTGTACTATCAGTAAGAGGGAGAGAGATAGAGAGGGAGATAGAGCAAGGAAGAGAATGAAATGGAGAATGAGGTTGTATACTCACCGACTGGACACTCGTCGCCCTGTCCGCCGCCTTCTGCCTCGCTCTCTGCCAGCAAGTTGAGCACGTTTAAAACCTCCTCGGCTTCGTTGTCTACCTCCTCGCCTTGTTACGAGGATCAAAAGCGATAAATTAATTAAATAAACAAACATCACACACCCATCACCCAAGCTAAAAACGCCACAAACCACGAATTATCTTCATTAAAAAACCGATCCAATAAACGGATATATTCGGAAATAAAAAAACAAAAGTGAAATCAAAACGCAATGGAATAAAAAAGAAAAAAACTAAACATCGTAATCATTGTAATTATAGAATGTCCCCTGGGTGCCTTAATAGAACATAGAATAGTTGGCTTGTACCGAAACAGTTTCTATTATCATAAGAAACATTATGTTAATTAGTAACACATTCGCGCGCACAAAACGACGGCACGTTTATACTTTTTGCATTAAGTTACTTGAACTAAGATAAGGTTTAACTTAATTTGTAAACCTCAACCAATGTCATAGAAATAAATTCATTTACATTCTTTAAAATAGTAAATTTATTACACACATTTTTCCCATCATGTTTCGTTTACCAAACAACATAAATCAGTGGCAAGGGGAAAACAAAACTTTTACATAACAACTTTTTAATATAGGCATTCTGTGCTATTCTCGAAACAATAATGAAAACTAAAAATTCGTATGCTTTTGTGTCAATATTTTTTGAACACAAAGCAGGCATAGATTACAGTAAAGCTATTGTGTTACAAAAATTGTACGACATGTTGTAATATAAAACCTAATTTTGACCTTGCGATTATTTTACAACGTCCTTATTTTTCCTAACCTCAAAAACTATGTTCGACGTCCATTATAATTAAACAATCTGTTCATCAATTACCATTAGTACAGACTTTTTTTTTTATACGCGTATCTATTTTTATAATACAAGACTATTCATTTCTACAATATCAAATAATACAGATGTATGGATAAGAAATAAAGAAGAAAGCAAAGAGGACATAAACAAAGCTATACCGTTGGTTACCATTGCTAAAATACATATTTTAAAAAATCAACTCTTTTATTATTTACTAGCTGTTGCTCGCGACTTCGCCCGCGTGTATTAAAAAAAATATAGCCTATGTTACTCACAGATAAATAACCTTTCCAACGGTGAAAGAATTTTTAAAATCGACCCAGTAGTTTTTGAGTTATTTCAATACATACAAAAATACAAATCTTTCCTCTTTATAATATTAGTATAGATTAGAAAAAACAGAGATAACAAAGTGAATTTGTTTATACACTTAGGCAATTGAATTGACAATTATGTTACACCCAGTGGACATTCCTGTGCTCAAATAAAAGCATGTTTTACAATGTGCGTCTAGTTAGAAAATAATATTGAATATTCTTACACTCATCCCATGATTACGCTAGGCTAGCTAGAGAGAAATGTAATCGCCCAAAACACAAAAAAATGGAGAATTTATTAATAAAAGAATATTTCCTTATATTGGGTGTGTAATATTAATACAATAAGCAAAGATTTAAATTAGTAAGCATCATTCGAAAAACATTTCATAACTAAAATTCTAAATAATTTAATGCATTATTTACTTCTCCTTAGATAACATATGTTCTAAATCTGTGCTTATATTGTTTATTTAACATATATGAGAATGAACAAATCTTTGAAACAAAGCTAACAAACACCATTTCCATTATGAAAGCATAATTAAGGAGGTTGAAAAATTAGACTAATTAAATATTCACTGGCGAACAGTACATATTTTCTTAAAACTTTAAGGATAATTATACCATTTTTTTTAAATTAATTGTTTGATTATATAGAACAGTAAAAATAGGCAATCACAACTGCATATTGGCATATTCTATTATTATACAAAACAATAATTAATACTTTATTCAATAAATATCAAACCATTATGGTCAGAATAAAGTACAATAAATACTTTTAAAAATAAATTATACAATATTTTTCATGTCTCATATAACAATACAATACAAATTGCAAAGTTTTGTTCATTCAATATTATAGCATAAAACAATCACAATAAAAATCCTATAAGAATATATTATACCTTGTTTAGGTGGTACATGATGTGGTTTATTTGCTTCTAGATCGTCTATCTCATCCATATCCATCTCCTGGTTGGCCAGGAACTCAAAGTTAGCAAACACGGCTGCAGTCTCTTGCACAGAGAGGCCCTCCTCATTGTAACCCCCACCCGTTGATACACCGCCTTTACGTTGCTCCTTACCCCCTTAATCATACAATATAATAATTAAACTAAATGGGTATAAAAATATGAAATTGTTTTTTTGCATGACAAAGAAAATGTATCTTAAAATGTTTTTTTTTAAATAATGGAGCAACTTCAGTGACTAAGATTTTTAGGTACTACAGTGAACTTCCAGAGTGTTAGAAGTACTGAACATGTGTAGTACTTTCATTGTTTTAGTAATTTTTGGGTTCTCATTAATTAGATGACCTGCATGCTGCACACTATATTTTGGTTAAAAATCAACATAAATTTCTTTAAAAGTACAAAGGTGAAACATTTTTGTTTATAAATCAAATATAATATAACTTACCATAGTCATACTTGCGGATTAAGGAGTTTATTGGTGAATCTCCGCATCTCTCACGGAATTTGTTATCATTGTTTCTATAATTGGGGTCCTCTGTCTGCTCCTCATTGTTGAGGCCGAGCAGAGTCCGCACGCGGTTAGAGCGCACATCCAGTATCGTGTCTGTGTAGCCTATTTCCTATTGGACATATCAGTAAAATATTGTTAATCTTACAAATCATCTATACCAATTAATTAAGAATTAGATTAGTCATCTGTACTGCATCTGAACTAACACAATATCCTTGTACATACAAGTTTCTGGATAGAGAATACCATTGCTATTTTGAATAACAATCAAGGATCAACAATCAACAATAAGATTCAAGGTAAATCATGTGTGCCTTTTCCTTTCATCTTTTGAGAATTAAAATTTTTATAAAAGCTACATATTAAATCATGAATAAGAAAAATAGAAGACAATAATACAGTTTAATATAAAAGATATTTTAATTAAAATACTTTTAAGAGGCAACACATATATCCGTTAATTTATAACCTGCAATTTGATACTCATTGGTACCATTTAACTTGTAGTATGTTTATACCTGGAGGTACTGTTTGATGAGTTGTCGGCCCTGTTTCCACTGTGCCTTCTCCGCAGGCTCCGGCTCTGTGGGTGGCTCCTCTGGCGGAGGACGTACATCGCCCTGTTGTAATTCTACACCATATTTGAGCTTATGGAACTTTGCTCGCTCCTGCTTTAGTGCATACTCTAACATTTTAATCCGCCTTACGAGATCATTTTTCAGATTCTCTTGACCTTTTCTCTCACCTTGGAGAAACGCAATCCTCGCCTGTGGAAATGATATTATTGTTATAACAGAAGTAAAGACACATGTAAAATATGATTACCTTCATATTCCTTCATACTAAAACAACACTATCAAATGTCTTAATACATCTCAGAATGATCCAATATCACATGTGATGGTCATTACACTATTTCATATTTTCATTTATAATACTGTTTAATTGTAAGAAAGTGCTAAGTGAAATTGTAGTGTTTCTCCAGGAATATTATTTTAGGATATAAAAGTATTAGCATGAAAATTTTAGTATTTCAATTGTTTATTTTTACCCCTGTAGAAGATTCAAAGAGGTTTTTTAAAACTCCGATTTCAATTTCTATTTAAGTAATATTTGTTACCCAAAGCCTAAAGTAGGTAAATTTCCAGGATTTGTAATCTTATAGGACTAGCCAACTAGAGCATGGTAAAAGTTGTTTTGTCTTATATACATTATAAAAGTCTGAATAGCACATTTATTGTAATCCATGTTTGTTTCTGCTTTTGCTTTATGTTTACAATTCTACTTAAGAGAAGAAAACCTTTTGCTTAACTTAATGACACAATAACAAATTAACATTATTGTACAAAAAGAATGCGTAATAAGCATATTTCTGCTTAAATATGGTATTAATAAATATATTGTTAAATCTTCTATGTTAGGGAGACTGTTATTACAAAAACGTTGTTTATTCATAAACAACTAAGGTTATTTCTGTAGTTATTTTATCTCAACAAAATTTTAAATATCATTGTTTTAAAAACTAAAAAGTCCTTATGTTATCCATATTTATATGGAATAAATCTGATATTAATTTATTATTGATACACGAAACAAGTTCGTCTACTCATTACTCAACTATGTATATACTATTTTAACATTCTATGTTTCGTATGCTGACACTCGCATTTTTGTACCAAAAATAATTAATGCATGAGACACAATTTGCGGCTAAAGAACGTGGGTATTATGTTTTGTATATTTTTTTTATCCAAAAACAAATTTGAAGCAAAATAATACACTCCACATCAAACCAAATTGTAACAAAATTATTTAAGAAAACTGAAATAAAATTGTACAAAAGACATTGTGCAAGGCTACAGGGATAGTTGATACATATAAATCAATAGAAATTAACACATAATTACCTCAAATTCGGCTCTGTCCACCTCCCATTGTGATCTCTCGAGCTCGAATCTCGCCCATTCGTGTTGGATAAAATGCAAAATGCCTGGTATTGAATACTGGACACTTTGGCTAGATTCTTCATTTTGTTTATTATTTACACTAACTCCGATTTGAGATCCCACTTGCCCTCCGTTATGATGAGACACGGAGCTATCATCCATGGCTGTGGGGATTTTCATGACATGGCCACCATTACCGTACTTGTCACAGACCTATCAAGAACTACAAAATGAATTACGCGAAATGAAATACTAACACTTCATGGTTAACAACAATCTAACTAATGTTCACGTTGGCGACATCGAAAATTCTTTTTTAATAACGAATTCAAGAATGACAAAAATTATTGCATGACGGAATACAAAAGTCGAAACGACGTCCGTCCGCTATACATTGCTTTTTTTTTCTTTTTAATTTGAGTGTTGCCATTATATTTAGTGAATGTTAATTTGTCATCAAATCAATTTTTTTTAAAACAGATTAAAAATATATTTTAAGCTTACAAGAAGCGAGGATATAAGTAAAATGTAAAAAAAGTATTAGTTCATTTAACAATAGGTATACTCATGTAAAGTTACGACTTTATCACATCATACACACTGATTACAGAAGTGTCACATCCAAATTACGATTATATCTCGTAAATGGAAGTGTACAATACAATCATCTTACCCTTTTCCCTACGAAGGGTCGGCACAGCACTGTATGTACTACTCTTCCATTCATCTCAGCTGTGGTACATGAATTCACCCTCTTCTTACTCGTAAAACGATATAGACAGCAAAATAGGACCGACAGAGACAGAAGCCATGAGAAAATCCCAGCAGCTGCTACGTTGTGATAAGTCTGGTGTGATCGTCGTGAACAAACATTTACCACGGTATGTTAGCGTAGTATGGATAAATCTCTATTCCAAATAGAATAGCAAACGAGAGAAAATTTATGGTAACAAACCCAATATCAATACTTCCTCAAAGTATATTCCAAAACTCCTCATTCAAATCGGTTTTAATTGAACTAGTCCCTAAACTGTTATTCCAATAAAATATTGAGTCTTGTATTTTTATTCAATACCATATTCTTTCATTAATTTTTTAAAACATAGATGTATTATTAATCAACTCTAATTTGAATTCATTATTTTCAGTTCGTTTATAATCTGATAGCGACCGTCGGTGCCTACGGGATACAGGTCTTGGGTTCGAATCCTGCCATATACCAATGTTTTTTGATTTTCTAATTTCAAAGTTGAAAATAAATTCAAAGATATGTCTCAGTGGTCAGCATGATTGACTGTGGCATGGTCACCCCTAACTTAGGGTTATTTACAGCTCAGTATACAAATGGATATTTGCCCCTTCCAGGGAAAGATGTATATTTGAATTCAATGGAAATGTATTATGGCAAATCTTTCTAAACAATTTTACCTTTATAAGGTTGTAATCACAAACTTATTACCGATATGTCATATCATCAATTAAGGCAGTGAAACTATCAAAATGAAATCCATAGACAATAAATAACATTTGTACACATAATTTGTAATTCCAATTGAATTCAATTATAGTTAATCAATTTGCCTGTATTGTGTCAAGAGGATTGAGGTATATTTATGAAATAAAAGCAACCAATTGTTATGACCGTATATTGATTTCACAATCAATACATCATTGTACCCTTAAAACACATCACATTCAAGAGACAGGAATGATATGACATAGTCTGGATGAACACAATAATGTGATGTCCTATGAATGAAAAAATTAAATCATTGGAATTATTAAACTATGATCGGTGGTAAATTTAATTGGACTTTTTAGAATCTTTGGATGGAGAACGTGATCTGGAGCGCGACATGGACCTCCCCTTAGAGCGAGAGCGCGAGCGGGAACGGCTGCGCGACCGCGAACCGGAGCGCGGCGTGCGCGACCTCGTGCGGCGGCGGGAGCGCGAGCGGCTGCAATCACACACAAAAACCAACATTACACTCTCACCACAAATGTATACTTATTACATTATAACTGTCCATTATAAACTAGAACTTTGAATCATATATGTATAGGATGATGTTTTTTTTTTTATTTAAAAACAAAACCCATAAATAATTATTTGATAATTTCATAAGTTTAGTATAAAATATCTTTTGCTGAACTGTCCATCAATTTTAGTACCCAAGAATTAAAATATTGTCCTGAGATAATAACTCTGACTAATATTTTTGACAGCCCCTAATTTGAATTTAAATTGGTAGTATCAACTTTGTAAATTATAAAATCTTCTATGCTCCAAACATTACCTCTGTGTCCCAATGTGCACTCCATGTGTATATTAATGTACTATCCTAACTATATACTTAACTGAATAACTGAAAATAAATGATTATAACAGCAGGCCTGCTCTGAACACAAATATGGGATATAAATGTGTAACTCACTGAGTGCACGCAGTGATTACATTAGACGTGTGTCGCGTCGATTGAACAAACATAATGCTCAATGTAGTTTTCAAAAAGTGAAGTGTGCACGTAGGCCGTCACTACGTAGTTCGCAGAGCGAAGTTACAGTTGTCAATAAGCGGAGTACACGCCGCGAAGTGTAAGCTACGTAGCGCAGACAATAAGAAGTGCAGACTCTGAAGAGTTCGTTCTCGGCGCACAGGCCAATGATAACCTATAACATAGTTATCATTGGTATACGTGAGTCCCAAACATTGGACATGGAATCTTTAATGTTACCCCCATCTTGTGTTAATAAATATTACATTATGATGTGTACGAAACCAATTTAACATGCGGAAGAAATAAACATTTACGAAGATTCACAGCCTCAAAGATTCCATACCAAAAACACATACATTTGTGTAAATATGAATATAGTCACCTGCGGCGCCGGCGACGTGTACAATCCCGTGCATAATGACCACGGTCCCCACAATCGTAGCAGCGATCGTCATAAGGACGCGGTGGAAGACGAGACCTAGGCGGCGGCCCGCGTCCATACCCTCTACTTCCATTGGACATTTCCACTCTAGCACGCCGGCCACAAATCGTTCGTCCGTCTAACCCACGAATCTAAAACATTTAGAAAATACAACTTTATTCGCGTTTACAAGAAAATAATACAAAAAGTCACGGATTTCTGAATTACCAACCGCATCTTCAGCGTCACGGGGATCTTCAAATTCTACAAATGCGAAGCCGGGTGGATTCCTCGCTACCCACACATTCCTTAAGGGACCGTAGTATGAAAAGGCATCTTCTAGTTCTGGTTTACTTGCATTGTTACCTAAATCACCAACGTACACCTTGCAGTCACCGTAGCGTGACATTTTCTGTATTCCTGTAAATAAAGCGATTTAGGAGTAACCGACGCGTACGCTATGGCGTATCTTGATGTCCACATGGTTTAATTTTAATTACCAATGTGAGTTTGTTTTGTTAATCCTCAACACACTTATACCACATTTGTCACGAAATACACTTAAAGTAGCTTAAAAATAAAATTGAAAGCTTTAATCTTTCCTCAAAATTACTATATTAACCGAGTACCGACGCCAATGTCCACAAAATGGCGGAAAAAGGATTAAAATCAGTGTATCAACGGTGTTGCCAATGAAATTTTTTCCCCTGCCGCATACATTGTGCAATGTGTAACAATGGAAAAAGATAAATGATAGGTAGCTTTTTGAAAAGCTATAGAATCTGCCATGGCCTTAGTGTTGTGGCCGTCGGCCATATATTTTATATTTTTGTAACTTGTTGGTCGGAAAGCCGTAGAACACGGAAATTTTCGTAACATTGGCAACACTGTAAATGAGTGTTGTTCAAAATTCAAAATAAAAAAAAAAATTCTAGCAGTGGTATTGCTAGTTGTAAGTTGCATTCAGGGAGGTGACACTGGCATACAAATGATGAAAAAAAAACTTGTCCCATGAACAGTGGCGCAGTCTCGTGGAGAGGCCGACTAAATTCAAAATAATGTGTTTACAGTAGTTATTTTTTTCTATACGAGAACAGAAACAAAGTAATTATAGAAAATTTTCTTAAAACAAAACTGCTTTCTTTAACTTTGAGAAGTTGTAATTAATTTTTTACACCAACTTTTTTCCTACAAGTTTTTTCAAAAACTGCACCCATGCCTAACTGTACATATTTGTTATATGTAACTCTAAGTTTCCACTGACGAAACTTTCATGAAAACATATTGCTATCCTCCATTCTCTTAACAATCCGACACAACATGACAGTAGTGTGTAGTAGAAATTCACGGTAAAGTTGAATGATATATATTTTTTTAAAAGATAAGGTGGCAAACGAGCGAGCGGCCATCTGAAATCGCCGAGAAAGCGAAGCGAACGCTGTCCATAGACATACGCAATTGCAAATGCGTTGCCTGCTCTTAATCAACGGAGACGGAGAAGCACATAAAGAGGATATTTCCATTTCCTTTGCGTTCCTTATAAGATAAGGGTGGGAACGGAAATTGATGAAAATTGGGCCTCCAGAACGCATACTCGGAATTACTTCCACTTCACACCTAGAAATAGGCAGTGGGAAAAAACCCAACGGGAATAAACCCGGGGTTTTTCCCTGTTTTTTCCCACTACAGGATTTTTTCCGGGAAAAACCCCATCTCTATTCACACCTTCTTTCTGTGTGATCTTGGTGTTCCACCGGGCGGGCCAACCTATTCGTGCGAAGATGTTAAAGCAGGCTCTACCACTGATGGTAAATGAGAAAACAATTATAATTTGGATAAATTGTTTATTAACACTTACGCTACTTTTACAATGTTATAAACATGGCGGCAATGTATAAATTTTTACGGATCCAGGTATCGATGTACTCACTTAAGGGTGATTTATTTATTCTACATTACGCTTGTTATAACTCATCGAGCAATTTAGGTAGATAAGATATTTGAGATCAATATTATATTATTTTCTACACAAATTTAAGATATTGTCTAAATATACAAAGCATTTATTGTATTAGATCAAATTATATTCGATGACCTACGAAAATATATGACATTCATAGGTCTGGGTCTGGATACCAGAGACCAAAATGTTATTAATTGATAGCACGTCTCGTTTTTAACACATTTGTGATATTTATAACATATAATTACTTAGTACAATTTAACCCATATTTTATATAAATAGAAAGAGGGGTCAAGACCAGTTGCGTATAAATTTAAATGATATGTTTCATAGATGTGATGCATTTATTTAACAAAATAAAAGTACACCCCCACATTTTATTTTGTATTTTCATATTTATCTCTATATAATTTTTTTTAATTATATTTCAGTGGAAAGTATAAAAACATGTTACTGTAAGGACAATTCACATTTTTGTAAAGTATGTTGCTGTTAAATATACATATGTATTTAATTTTATATATAGATTAAAAAATGATTATACGCGTAACTGGAATGAACACCTCTATACCCGTCATATAAACTCAATGTTGCGTTCTTTATATTAATTAAATAAATATAAAAATAACTATAATATAATAATCTCACCTTAAAATTAACATTAGACATATTATTTATATTTTAGGAGAAAATTGTAAGTTTTAGTGTATAATTTAAAAAATGTATTAAAATGATTAATATCTCAGGTAATGAAAACCGGTATTTTAATATTTGTTACAAGCTTCAGAAATATAAAATATATTAGAATTTATAGACATAAGGTTAGAATAATAAGGAATTGGTGTAATATTTGCGGGGTAAACAAATAGAGTGTTACATACAGATTTCAAAATAACTTAATTTTTATAAAAATTAAGGTTTGAATTATAAAAATCACCATATTCCATGTCCAGTAAAAAACAAAAAAAAAAGAATGGCACATAATTTTAAGATAACAATTGCATTAATACAACATAGCAATATTGCTAGTTTGATATTTAGTTCATTTCGAAAAAATGCAGATATTACCTATTAATATTAATGTTAAGGCTTGGTAAGGTAAAAAAAAAAACTATAATATAAAATTTGTGATGAGTAATAATTAAAATTATTTTACAATATTCTGCAAAAGAGAGAAGAGAGCGCAGCTTTATGTACACTTCGTTCAATCTATATTTTGGTTTTAAAATGATAGTGTAAATTGCTGATACCTGCACTCAATTGTGATAAAAGTATAAAAACTTAATTAGAAAATTCCACGACTATAATCCAATTTTATTATATAAAACATTATCCATCTATCACATATTAAAATTAAAAGAATGTAAATTTTATAAAGTAAAATATCTAATTGACGAAATATTGAGTATGTTTTTAATTAAAGTTTTAATGGTGGTTACCAAATATAGGAAGAATAGAAGATTTACCAACAAATGTCATGACTGAAATTTTAATTGTATGTAGAGATATGAGATGGACGTACCAAAGTTGCATAAATGAAGCTTTAAATAATCCAAATGTTTAGTAAATCCAGCCATTATAATTCACTTGCACATTTTTCGGTGGTATGAGAAATAATGAAAATATGAAAAAATACTCTTGATATACCTTGCCAAATAGTCTTCCTTAGTAAGCTTTTAAATTACAAAGTTATCCTCCATCTTTGAGCAAACCACAAATTCGGACCGTACCTAGCACCGCTCCTGATCATGCCTGATTCAAAAAGGTTTCTGTACACTAGGTATTAGTAGCACTATGTGCAAACGTATGTAGACATTTTCAAATGTATTAGCCATTATACTCGAAAAAGGAAATGATCTGGCAAAGCCAATATTTTTAGCTTGAATTTAAAACATTGAAAGCGGGTGCTGCTTACGCAATAGTACATCAGAGATTACATCTGCCCAAATGGCAAAAATGTCTTATAATGCAGTAATTACCCCAATAAAAAAACTTAAAAAACTGTTTCAACTTTGTTGTAAAATATAATTAGTACTTAAATAAATATATCTATAATATTTCTCATCACTTTGTACAATTACCTTAGTCTATGAACTCTACGATTTTAAATACATATGTATCCGTACACTACAACTGGTTTTAATGATACAATATAGTGCGATAAGAATACACAAAATCATACAAAACCACGCACAATTTACAAACTCGAAGTTACAAACATCAATTATCTTCCACATATGTAAAAGTACGTAAACCTAATGAATTTCCCAAATAATCTTAACTAGTCAATACGACTTGGCATATCACAAATCTACAGGAAACTCAGCAATACTTACGTAAAAGCACTCACAAACCTGTTTTAATATTGCAAACACATTCTACTTTTTACTATATAAAATGATGCGTATTCTTGAAAACGCCCATTACAAGTTTCACTTCACTTACTTGATCGGTGTGACATACTAATGTGAAACGACCTCAACAAACTAAGAAGAATTTCAAACATTATAATACAAAATTCATTCCATATAATACTCAGAATTTCACACTCAAATAATCACTGGGTTGTAATAAAATATGTAAACAATGTTCATTCAAATATACACAGACTAGATCAATTAAACTGATCACATTTTAGGGCATCTGCAGACGTTGCTTTCGTTGCCGTCTGTATGACGATATCTGTGTTTCCATCGGTTGCACCTCTTGTAATGGCGTTGTTTCTTGTTGTGGTATTTCTTCTACCTGTTTCTTCTCGGGTTTTTTCACCAAATGAGCATTGACTGGGTACTTCAGAACAGTTCGTAATTGATCATTGTGCTCTTCTAACGAATTGACTGCATAATGGTGTACAAGTTCATGCAAAGTTCTGTAAAATACGGAGTTTTTATATCAATTTATTAACATATACAGTGCCACTACACTTTTTTAATATGAAAATGAATGTGCTAGATTAATCAGTAACACCATGTTGAAGAAATATTTACAAAGTATAAAGTTATCAACAAGATTATCCATCAACTATATAAAAACATATATAGGTTATCACTCCCATGATCTATACATTGTGAGTGTACAAAAGAGGACAAAGGCATCCAAATAAGAATCAAATTTCTCAAAGGCAGGATTAACAATTTCATTACAATTATCTAAGTTGCCAAGTGATAATAGGAGCAAAATTAATAATTTTTTTTTACAAAAAATGAGATAAGAAATATCAATCCTTTTGAGTGACAAAGCATGGTAAGTCATACAAATGCTATAAATATAAAATGCAAGAGGAATATTACTGAATGTTATAAATTTGATTTTATTAGTATCAGAACAGGATAAAATTTTAATTATTTCATATAAATAACATGCCCACTGTATGACTTTGTTGTAAGAGTTATAAACATATTTTATTTTTTGGAGTTGATGGGATGTTTTTGCAAAAACAAAACTATAAATATACATGTATATATTATAAATATAATAAACAACTTACTTATAAATATTGTAAGGTTCTGCAAATCCATATCCTCTTTCAGTCTTGAAAATTATGCAATGGTAGACCATATTATTACAACAAATAGATAATGCCAGTTGTCCCGTTGAATTGGGTCTTATTAAAAAAGTTCCTTGAGATTTGCCTTCAAGCATTTTCTCTGCAGTATCTCTTGTACAATTTTCCACCATCCAACTTATTGAGTCATTGTGTGCATATAATTGTTCAAGAACATGAATGTTATTATTTTCTAGAGCTAGAATATAGTCATCGGTCTTACCTCTTCTTTTAAGCCATCTGAAAAATAATTATAAATAAATATCACAACAAATGTAAAATTAGTTGAATTTTTAATTATGTTTTACTAAGGTAAATTACATTGCACAATAACTTTAACTGTTGTTAAAAAGTGAATATTGAAGAACCAATTTTATTCATTTCTATATTAAAAGTATGAACTGTACAATGATCTACAAGTTTTATCAGACATGTTATCAAAATGCTGTAATGTCCTAATTGTGCTTTCTAGGTCAGAATATTGTTTGACAAAGTAAAACCTACATACATCATGAATGTATTATTTTTTGTCTATATTTAATTCAACAATTTTCGGTCTATATAGATCCTAAAATAACTTTTCTTTGTTTCTATTAATTAATTATTCAACTTTGGCAAATGGTAATCAATATGGAATATGAATTACCATTTGCCAAATTATATTAATAATAGGAAGCTTCCTTCCTTCTTCCTTCCTATCTTAGTTTTAAAATTTATACAAATAAATCTGCTTACCCTGGTTTTCTAAAGGTAGAGGACAAAATAGAAACTTACACTTTGCATCGGTCCTTTAGTTTGTATAGATTAATGATATCAGATTTTAATTTTGTTATTTCTCTTTCAAGCAATAAGTTAGATTCAACAGTCTCCCTCAGTAAATTATATAATTGCAATTTTGCTTGTTTTAAGTTGTTCACTTGTGCTACTAACTGCTTGTTGTTTTCTATGAGGACATTTTTTTCATGAGGTTGTGCTTCAGTGTGCATTTTTTCTTGTAATTTTAAATGTTCCTCGCACACTTTGACAGCTTCACAAAAAGCATCATGAGATTGCCTCTTCATTTTGAGCTTTCCTCTTAATTTCATGTATGAATCAGATCTTTCATCATAATTTTTGGTTTTTAGCACAAACTCCTTATGAATCTCCTTGTACCTAAACTCGAGTGCTTCATCATTTATATTATCAGCGCCATCATTCTCTTGTAGCCTTGACAATGGGTACATAAGTTTAATATCAAGACTGCTATTGCAATGTGCCAGGGAATATTCTTTATAAAATTTAACCAAATCCACAACAGAGTTGAATTCAAAGGGTTCACAAAATCCATATCTGTTATCTTGGTTGTAGATCTTTATTAATTTGTTTGTGCCTCCTTTTCTAACAGTTAATGTAAATCCGCTATCTTTGTTGGATGCATTACGAACCAGAAATGTACCATCACAGGTATCCCTAAGGATTTCATTAGCTTCATCTCTGAAAAATTATGACATTATATGAAATCATAAATAAAATTTTTCATCATCACCACAATGATGCAACATGTAATTATTATGCATCTATTGTAACAAATTTTTCTTAACCTTAATTCTAAAGAATAATAAAGTTTTTTTTTTGTTTTAATCACTTTTATGGAAGTTTTCAAAACCAACAGTTAGCTTAGTATATAGTAACAAGTATGAATTACTGCCTGCCTCCTTTAAAATCTTGTTTATTTTTTCAGTGACTTTGGAACAAGATCCTAGTTATTATGTATTTTTGGAGTGATAAAATGGTTACTTTTTTAAATAATCTGCCAGGCAAGTTACATAGCGATTCTTGTTGTATTTAAAGCTTTTCAGTGGATTTTAAAAAATATTGAAGTTAAATGGTGATATAGCTTGCATTTTTTAATTTGGACAAATAATTGATGTTTCTATATTGACAAATAATCAGTGTTTAATGGTTTTTATGAAGTTGAAGAAAATCTTAAATTATAATTGTTTGTTTTTTATATAAATTTTTAAAATTTCATTATAACTTATTTTGAAAAACTAAAATTCATGAGAAATCAAAAATGGTTAGGTTTTGCATAATGCAAATGGGGGTCAAAATTATCACAATTGATCCTCTCTATCACCGCTTAGCAGGAATATGTTGACTTACCAATATATATCTGTATATCTGTTACTAAAATTCTTATAGTGGTGGATGGGTTTTTGTTTAATTTTTGGTAATACTTTACAATAGAGAATCATGCCGAATTTTATATAGGAACTGATCTTGTTTACATTGTTATAAAGTTTTTTTGGGGTGTGGTAATTTATTTAATTAAAAAGACAAATTTGTTTTATGCTTTCCCATTGTAACAGGTATGTTCCACACACAATTTTTATAAATATCACAAATAGAAAATGGTCTAACTTACATTAACACACAAATTGACTTTTTTTTATTTATGAATTTAATATGATTTAGCATGTTCTAAAATTAAGCTAACCTATCTAATTCATTTTTATTTCGTTTAAAATGTTACACAAATAACCTAACCTATGTAGTTTATTACGGGTTTTTATTTTCTTCTTCGAAATAAATTACAACATCCAAAAAACTTCATGACAATGTAATTAGATCATTTCCTATAGTATAAAATTATTTTGATGAAAATTCGGCATGATTCGCTTTTGTAAAGTATTACCTTATTTTTCAAATGAAAAACTTATTACCTTGTAATATCACCCCAGTACCATTCAGCATTCTCCAGACTTTCGTCAGCTGATTGTTGATTCACTCCTATTTCCACCATTCTAGTAACGATAGAAGCACAGGGAAAACACTACAACTTACAAACTAAGCCAAATACTTTAAACTGTAACTTCACATCAAAACTGATGTAGTGAGAAAATGAAAGATTATTGTCGCTTCCGCCTGATGGAGGTTATGAAGTAAAAAAACATTTTAACAATAAAAATGACCCAAATTCATTGTTAAAAGATTATAGTACACCATGGATACAGTGATGGGAAAATTTGAGCATTAATAAAAGTAATTAATAATAAAATATAGATTAAGAGATCACAAAGGAAACGAGCTAGGTACTTTTGACCGCAGTTTCTATGGCTGACAAGCACAGAAGTAGATCACGTTTGGAATCGGAAACATTTTCCCACATATTTTAATCTTCAACATAGTTATAATTATCTAATCGAACACTGAACATATTAATTGTATAGTCGTATCATTATATTATCGTCTTTACATATCTAAACCAATCTAAACTGTAGAACACTAGACGTGAGCGTTATTTCACGTCATTAGTTACTCGACTCGATTTGCTTTTCACTCGAGTGACTCGAGTAATTTTTATATTTCTCGGACTCGAGTGAAATTTTTGACAACTCGAGTTGACTCGGATTACGAGTGACTTGTACCACTTTAGTGGTTTATACCGAGCAGAGTAATCATAGTAAAATTATTAATTAAACCTGGTCGGTGTCAGTGGTAATTGAAATAAAAGTTGTAAAATATTCAACTCTGTGAAGAATCATTTAAATATGCCATGCTTTATTTTAAGTATTCGGCATTCATATACTCTTTAGTGTACGTCTAAATATATTTTCACTTCACTTTAAAAGACATTCTAACATGTAAGAGGAGCCAGCTCGACACAGGTAAGTAAGAGTGGAGCCCAGCTCGACACAGGTAAGTAAGAGTGGAGCCCAGCTCGACACAGGTAAGAGTGAAGCCCAGCTCGACACAGGTAAGAGTGGAGCACAGCTCAACACTCTCAAACTGTAATTCGGAGAAAAGTAAAATTCATTCTAATGTTAAGACTTCAAAATTCATTTATTTACAGAAATAGTAAGAACTCTCAAACCATTTTTTTTCTTCTCTCAATCATTTTCAGACGATAAAAGTAAAATCGATTCGAGTGTTACGACTTCAAAATTTAAAAAAAAAATTACAGAAAAAGTAAGTACTCTCAAACGACTTATTTCTTCACTCAATCAATCTCAATAGTATATATCTAGTTTTTTATAAAACTGTTCATATTTAGATCTCATGAACATTCCTTGTTAGAATAAATTACATAACTTATTAGTAGTACATTATAATATTTCAATTCAACTGATACAGGTT
>LD688971.1:3733007-3743272 GCA_003118335.3 Papilio memnon | reverse complement strand
AAAAATCAAACAATGTGATTCAACAACAATTATTTATTTATTCACACAGACATCGATAAACATAAAACAATTGACAGAAGCTAGCACAGCATTTGATCTTGGAAATAATTAGATTACATATATCTTCTGTAACATGTAGGATAAGCCTTGAATATAACTATGTCCACCTCCATTTACATTTATATTATGTTTCTTAGAAGCTACATGGTTGGAACCAGGAAGTACATATTCATTACACTGTCACATCGAATTTGTAATCGAATAAACATCGAATAAAACCTATTAACTATTAGAATAGACATTGAGATAAAATCAGCCGGATTTAAAATTAATTACACATATACTTTAGATTTTTAATATTTGAGACAATACACTTTTTGTAGTCATGTAATATTTTTATATATTTTTAAAATTGAATTATAACGTAAATATTAGCAGTTAATAAATGTTTTTAAACATGATCTGTTTGTTAAAATTTTAAATATTTCCCTCTGAATGTACATAAATACAAAAATATTTTCGTCAAGGTAGCTATTATTCTAGGAATACTTGGATAATCATCAAGCCGAGCTAAAACCACGTGAATTATTTACTATAAAGATATAGGATATACCAACATATATATAAACGGAGAGTTTGAAACGGCAAAACGTATGTTTATATATAAAGTGGGTCGACCTCGCGAATGAAGCCGCACAGAGCCAATGTTACTGGAAACAGACAAGAAATGCTTACAACGAAATCTTCCTGTTAATGTTTTTGGTGAACATCCCAAAACACTTATAGGCCTTCCCGAAATTGTGATTCACAATACCACAAGACCAAAATAATAGCGTCAATGTTTAACCCGTGAGTAACTATCACGCCTTTTAATCCAATCATGGAAAGGCAGAGGTAGAAGTATTACTAACCGCTTATAACGAATATTACATGTCCTAATTTGATCAAGAGCTGAACGGAGATGAGGTTCCTGTTTGACCGTACTAATCTCGAAAAGTGCCAATCGCATTTTAAAAGATCTTTCAGCATTTGACAGGCTAATTATTAAATTTAATTCGACATCAAGGTACGACAAGAAATCGACAAAAGCGATATTTACTGAGACACTGCTAGTCTAGCCATCTTACTAATATTATAAATGCGAAAGTTTAGATAGATGGATGGATGTTTGTTTGTAGCCTGAATGGCTGAACGCATCTCAATGAAATTTGGAATAAATGTAGAGGATACTCTGGAAGAACACATATGATACATGCTTTTGTTTTTTTTAATTCCACGAGGACGGAGTCGCGGGCGAAAGGTAGTAAAACATAAACCTGCCATTGTCATATGTTGCGTCCTCATTCATTGTATTCTATTTTTTATTCCAATCATAGTTTTCAGTAAATTTTTCCTCTCGATTAGCGGTAATGAGATATTTTTGTTGGCACGTTCCGCTAGACACGTACTGAATTATGATTCACGTGTAAGCAAATCTGGCATCTTTAGGTCGGATCTGCCGTAATAAAACTATAATGGGATGAATGTTAACATGTAACGGATATATCCACGGTTATTGTTTTGTTAACTTTAAAGAGATGATAAAATCAAGGCAAATGCTATTTTAAAAAATAATGTACCACAATAATCATAAGGATCAAAGTAAAATATAAATTTTCATTTATACAGAAGATTACCTTAAATCGCTACAATATAGAATTTACCCAATATATAGGTAGACATAAATAGTTGCTTTTTTATATGCTTGCTAAAGGGACAAGATTAAATAACTTAGTCTTTCGACGCGATCTCTTTACTATGGTTTCACGACAATCTGGCAGGTATAATACTGCTCATTGTCTTTTGACGGGTCAATTAAGTTCAAATGGGTCTTTGTTCTCGTAACATTGTGAATGCCAATTATCATAGACATAATGCTAACGCTTACTTGAAAGAATGTTACAAGTTACAACCATACTACAATGTTAATTGTATTATCTACTCTTGTGCCCGACGTGTAAATAAAAAAAGTGTGTTTTCGAGCTGGTTTTGGCAAACCTGGGTATGTAATTGCCAAGAATATAACCAAATAAAATACGCGATATCTTTTTTTTTATAAGAGAAGGGGGGCAAACGAGCGGCGGGGACACGGAGATGGTCATCGACGCCCATGGACATCCGCAACACCAGAGGAACTGCAGATGCGTTGCCGGCCTTTTAGTAGATTGTAGGCTCGCTTCTTGAAGGACCCTAAGTCGTATTGGTTTGGAAATACCGCCGAGGACAGACCGTTCCACAACGCGGCTGTGCGGGGCAGAAAGTTCCGCGAAAAAAAAAAACGCGATATCTGTTATATAATCTCGTCAACAGTAATAAATGTCATGCTTTTATGTAAATTAGAAAATAGGAAATCGTTGCGTGAACTTGTGTAACGCAATATAATTGAATGTGAGATTTCAATAGTTTTAATATCCTTCCTTAAAATATTTAACTCTTAAATCCATATTGTTTCCAAAAGTCTACAAACAAAAGTATAGTTTTTACCAAGATTTTTTAAATTATTTTCCCCTTAATCTGTGACTCAAAACCTATACTGAAATATTTTTTTCACAATTAAATAAAAAAAACATTCATTTAACGGTTAACATAAAAATACGTTTTAATTTCGCAATCGGTAATTCCGAGGACGAGTCTACATAATTAAACGGTTAAAATAACAGTTGTGGGCGCGGTCAATCGTTAGCGTTCATTACAATTTACGACTACGGCCTTGAACGACTCCGCCTAGCCTAGTAAACACAAACCTGGCTTTGAAGGAAATCATTACACCATAGACTAAATACAACATATGTAATTTAAAACGTTCTACAATGTTTAAATATAATTCTTACATCTAGGCATAAAACTATAAAACGAGAGTATGAAAGGCAGTTTACTTAGAGTAAACTTACGAAAACAAGTAACAATTTAGTTTTTCGAGCTCTTACGACCTCATTTCTTAAAGGCATATTTAGAGTCAGAAACAATTTACGTAGTTTTACTTTTTTAAAAAAATGTTGCCGTTTGGGTAACAGACATGTTTCAAAAGAAATTTACTCGGTTATAAATAAAAACAATAAAACAAGGAATAGTAAAGCATCAGTATAAATTATTGAGTATCTTCAGACAGATAGTGCAGTAGTTATCGATTTTTAAATGATTTACCGAAATTGAACCCTGAAATATTTTCCTGCACGGAATTGTACTATAATTTTCATAGTAAGAATGGAACATCAATTGATTGAACGAAAATCCTATCTAACAATGATAACTAAAACATCTTGTAATATTAAACAGCAAATAGGTGAGACTCGCGTGGAATTCGATAAAATCAGCTTACCGCCATAAGGTACATTTTCATTCAGATAAGTAAAATATTATGTACCTTGGCCTTCTAGCTAATGAAATTCTGAGTCGATGTAATAGACTATAGTGAATTTCATCGCTTGCTTTCATACTGTAGTTTATAATTAAAGATGTGTCACGGCAGTTTTTATATTTCAATGTGTTTAAAAGATGTTCATAAATTAATAAATTAATAAGTAAATCAAGTGATATTGCGATGAGGAAAAAACATTAATTCGGTATTTACAAAAAATCATTACATATTCAATTTCAAGTTGAGCCGTCGAGTTCATTGTATACTAATGAAGAACAAATACATAATATGATTTGAGTAACATTGTCTGTCTTCTATGCGAATTAAGTAGTCAAGACTCAAGATTACATTAAAAATACATCACACATTATTTAAACATAAATATAAGGAATTATATTTATCTTAGAAATATACACCTTAGACCTGATAACATATCAGAAAAAAATATGGCCTTAGGATATATAAAGCGTTTTGTCAGAGGAGAGCCCCTTCCTTTTCATAAATTATGGAATTACATTAGGAATATATTTTATAATAAAATCAGATCATTATTTAACTTACAAAGACTAGAGTATAAATAAGAACGCAGACAAGAGATTCTAGCCCTCCCGTCAACAATAAATAACTACTATACAAACGATTACATCGATACTAGCTGAGGCAGAAATAACAAGATTCAATACAAATTAGTTAGGTACACAGTGACTTCAAGTGTTTATATTTAACGTTCAATATTCATAAACTTGTTTGTATAGACTACACCGTAACCCTATTTATTACGCAACATTCTAGTAACGCGGAGGAATTAAACGAATACTGTAAAAAGCACGACACGTTTCAGAAATATGCTAAAAATAGGTAAAGACGCGGAAATAATACGTGTATATAATTTAAATTATATCAAAATATAGGGTATCTAATACTTTGTCAAAAAACCTTAATAAGAGGCTTAAAATAGTTTTAACGTCGATTACGAGTAGTGGCACCACTAACCGGGGCAAGCAGGCGGCGAGGCACGAGCAGGCGTGCGTTGCCGCGCGCCGCTCGCACCGCGCCCGGCTGCCGGAGGTCCGCCAAGTGCGACGCGTACCCGTCGCTCAGAGTTGTCGCCATGTTTGTATACTTTTTACTGATACGACCGATGGCATACACTTGCTTCGGAGACAGACCGCAGTTATGATACACGCTGATATCCTTCCCGGACCCGTATGCCGCTTGTAGAATTATACCGTGGTCGTTAATGAGGCTGTTCAAATGCGCCGCCTTATGACCCAGAGGGTCCGTTGAAATTCCTTCGGAGAAAAAGACCAATCCGTGAGGGAAATTGTGTTCGGCTAGCCACGACACCACTTTTCTTTGTTGCATGTCCGGTCGGCCTGTTATATAAATTATAAGGTAGCCGAGATCTTGCCAGAAACGGACAACGTCCACGGCCCCGGCTCTCACCTTGGGGTCGCGCCCAGTCACTGACACGCTGGCTGTAAAGGAGCCGTCGATGCTAAACACTACGCACTCGGTTTGCGGAGGTACTACTGCCAAATGGAAGTTGCAACTAGTGTGGTCGCCCCGAACCACGATCTTCACTGGGTAAACGCCACAGCCGACACTTTGCTTTTCAGTCAATGTATATGTTATCCTTCCAGCTTTATCAGTCACTACAGTTGATAATAATGTCCATTCGCCAGCTGGAGGGTCGTTCATCATGTGTATATCTACTTTCTCTCCCGTCAAAGTTATCATATCCAATGGTCCATACATAAACCTCGCTGTGAAAGTTTGAGGAGATCCTTCTTTCACTATAAGGTCATTAGCTCTGTGATTGGCAGCGACGTTTTTCAGTTTAACAGACGTACGTTTTCTTATCCATTTTTCTCTTTCTTGCCCCGGTTTGAACATTGTACTATCTTTGTCTTCGACATGGCCGTAAAACGCTAAATCAAAATGACCAACTTGTCTCAGAATAAAGGCAATGACATCAGAGCTTTCCCAATAGCTCGCGTGGAACAGATGTGGTAACGCATTTGTGGGAAAGTTTGATAAGCCTTCGGGACAGTACAGGGCATAATCGAGTCGTTTAGATCCCCACCACTTCTGCTGTAAAGCATTCATGGTAATTAATGGTATATTATCAACCAATCCACTGACAGTACTTTGAACGGAGGCCTCAGAAAGTCTTCGCAATATTGGAGTCGGTGGCATTTGTAAATGGTCTCCAAATAGCTGAGGATCGCTTTGTATTAATTCCATTAGGTGATAAGGCTGCCCGTTTCCGAGAGGATACTTGGCATATCGAGCAACATTTATAGGCGGCAGATTTGTGAATCGTGCGGACAATAGGGGCTCTAACCTGGCCGCAACCGGATCTGTTGGATGAAACAAATTGTACACTTGTTGTACGGGTGGCTTCATAATATCGCGAGTTTTATCATCAGCAATTTTTCTTGAAGCTAAAATTAACGGCAGTGGACTGCCAAAAGTAAAAAAGTCGTTCACTTCAAATTCCAACTTCGTTTGATTATCACTTGTGGAAGATGATCGCCTCCGTGGAGTGGGAGCTTGTAAAAGCGATTTGTTCAAGTAATTTTCACTGGGTTCATTTGGAATGGTAATTTCAGTGTTTAAAACACTGTTTTCGCTATCATGGCGCGATTGATATTGCACTGTACGACATAGGGCATCGTAAGCTAATAATGAACCCATACTGTCAGCAACTATACTCACTTGACCATTAAATCCTTTGCCGTCCTCAGACTTGACAAACTCATTATAAACCGTATTAGCTGAAGCTATGGTCTTCGTAACCGAATCAACATAATCAGGAGAGCTTGTCGCGAGCAAGGGAATAGCACCGATAGGGATTAGATCATTAGTCATAGAAGGCGTTTCCAGAGTGGATGGGGAACAATCAAAGCTATAAGGACTTAACGTTGACAAAATGCCCAATGCTTCCGTTGTAATGGAAGGACATGAAACTAGTTTTATTGCAATATGGCCAACCAAAGTTGGATAATGTTGGCGCATTACAGATTCAAATGCGCCTTTAAATGTTGTCACATCTGATTTTTTCGCAGCCATGTCAATAGTTGCATCGAGAACACTACCAGAGTGAAAAACTAGTACCAGTACAGTAGTCGGACATGAACTGAGGATAGGTGTTTCCGGACCACCGTCCATACTTTGATGACTTTGAAATGTAATAATGCGACGTGAACCTCTTTCAGACGTTACTCTTTTTAAGAATGTTGGATTGAAAATACTGTCATCTTGACTCTGATCACCCTGAGTTGGTGATATGTCGATTTCCATTTCATCAAGAGAACACATTGAAGACCATTTGTTAAATGATGATTCACAGTCATAAAATTCATCTTCAGACCCAGTTTCAGTTTCTGATTCCCTCACAAGTGTTTCCATACGCCAATTAGCAACTTGCGCCTGCAAGCTCTTAATAGATCCAGAAGATGATGACCTTAAATTGCTTTTCACAGAACTCTTCTGTTCTAGTGGTGGAGTGCTCTCCGGAGACAAATGTTTAGGAACTCTCTTTTCAACATTCGATTTCTTGGTTGTCAATGGAGTATCCAAGTCTTCATTTTTCTCTAAACTACTCATTGTAGCGGCAAGTGACTTTGAATTTTCTTCAGATACATCTTGTTCGTCACTTGTTTCTCCCGCCATTTTCTTTTGCAGAGCTAATTGGGTTTGCCTTTCGATTTCACGAATATCATCCATAGTGAGTCCATGCCACTCATCTTGCCAAACCCATGCTTGACGATGAGCCCTTACCATCGTTTTACGTAAGGCGACGTCATCAATGAACTTTTCTAATTTTGTTTGCATACCCCAATATTTAAATTCAACTCTACAGAGTTTATAAGCACACATTAAAGATTTTCCGTTTGGCAAGGGTTGTGGCTTCCCTTGCACTTCTTTCCAATAATCTTCTAACCAAGTGTCGGAGAGGGGGCCCCTGTTGCATTTTTGTGACACATAACATTTTGGATCTTCCTCTTTTATATAATCACTGGTCTGATCTTTAACAATATCTATGAAATCCACTAATCGATTTTTCAAATCACTTTTAGATAACTTGAATACATTTTCTTGATTACCATTGTCAGCAAAGTAGTAAGTCTCAATTTCAAGTGAAAATTTTTCAACAAATGGACAGGTATACCTTGTTTTAGTGTATGGATAAGAATTCCAAGCCTCTTCTGCCACAGTCAAGGCAGACTTTGGAAGTAAACTTTTAAACCAGCCAGGCAAATGGCTCCCAACATGATACACTTTCTGAGTGTACTGTCCTTTTCCACCTGGACCATCTTCATATGGTTCATTTACAATAATTTGTACACCACTGCCTTCACCAGAGCTCTCTTCTCTACTTTTCTTTGCTATCATATACAGCTGTGCAATCTGATACTCTTCCACTGTGAGTGGAAGAGGTATTCTATACTCCTTAATCAGCATATTGCTAGATTTTTATTGCACCTTTCAATGACTTCTTTTTACCATAATCTGAAGCAAAGAATAACACTTGTGTTATTGTAATGTATATCATCCATAGTATTGGTGAATACAGGGAGTAGGACGCTAATGCTAACTTTCACTTAGGCAAAATTTATCTATGAATACTTTATGGCATATTTTTATGCGATAAAGTATTCATAGATAAGTTCCCCTTTGTTTAAATTTTATATGAGCAAGTGATCATTAAAAAATGAGTTAAATGCAACAAGCCTATTGAAAACATGCTATATGTCTAAACTTCATGCGCTGAGAAATGGGATATCAACAAGGAAACTACAAAATACCATCTTATAAGATGGTTTCTGATAACTCAAAACCCGTGATCACCCTCAAACAAACCATTAATTGTACAAAGTTAAGTGTATTACGTTTTTCCTACAACATAAATGAATTCATTTATTTTTTGCGTAATTCTAATCTACTAATAATTGGGCGGAAAATAAACTATTAAGCCTTATCTAGGCAAACATGTAATATAGGCATTGTAAAGGTTGATAATCAAGTTTTATTTCAAACAATAACTAAATTTTTGGTTTTTCTCATGTGCGATGTGATTTATAGAAGGTTTGAATTCTTTTATCAATATAGAATTGTCGTTTTATTGAAACAATGTTTACTGTGTTTTTTCAAATATTTTTCGTTAATTTACTGTTATTCTAAATCAGAATAAATGCCTTTCGATATAATTGATTTTACAAAGTGGTACTTTAAATTATCATATTTGTATTATTATGTTATAAATAAATGAATACTGAAAAATCAATGAATATGTTTCATTTTCGTATTTTCCAGTGATATAAAAATTTGAATAATACAATGATTTTTAACGATTTAAAGCTTTTACCTGCAATCCATCCGAATGGGAACTTGTTAAATAATAAAGGAACACTCAACAACCACGAAACATCATAACACCTTGCATTGACACGAAATATTCTACTTTTTTAAAAACGAACACCAGGGACAGGGATGAACTTTGACATTTTGAGTGTCACAATTCGATAATGTCTTATGTTCAATGCCTTTCGTACTACGCATCACAGTTCAACTCAGTTTATTAAAATACTTTAATACATTCAATACAACAACTAATTTCTAATAATCTTAGTTACAGTTAGCAACCTCATAAAACTACGCTATGCAGAATTAATTTTTTGCACACATTGTTTTCTAAATAGATTAAAATACACTTCAAACTGGCAACGTAACGTTACCGTCTATCTCGTACATTGGAACGACGTATTTGCGATACAATGGAGCCGTATTCATAGTTCTAACTAATAATTTATTTGGAAATAAAAAAATACAATTTCATACCAGCACTAACAACTATCTTTTATTAGCGAAACACTACTATATCTGACTTCTTCTATTCGAAATACCGTTCCACTTCTCCAATTAATTACGAGAGAAAATGTTATTCATTACTAATTAAAATTAGTCACAAGTGCAGAAAACTTATTACCTTGTGTGCTTAACCTGGCCTACTCTTTATGCTTTGTCTGATTTCTGTCTTTACTGACGAAATTCTATTAATTTTATTAAAACAAGTAATATAATTTTCAGATTGTTAAACTGTAGAGCATCACTATGAATACAAGCATACACGAGATGGACATAAGAAAATCGATAATAAAGCGCCGTCGTAGAGGAGTTACAACGTATACCTATTTATATGCTGCATAAAATATCAAGGGTTATAACGATCTTTGATTAAATAATGCGTGCGCTCAAAATAACATTCAGGATGCAGATTGAAAATAAAACAATATACTTTTAACTCAACGGATGTTAAGATATTTTAAATTTATGTGATTAGAGTTGAGCATCAATAGAGTAGGGTATTAATTAGGACAAAGGTATAAAATATGCAAACTGGGTAGACAGAGTTGTTAAACTAGAGTTATGGTCCTTTAACAATCAGTCATTTTGTTCACTGTAATTGCTAGCTTTGAGATGGGAGAAAATAGAATAAATACACAAGACTATAAAAAGTGTAAATTTATTGATAATTTTTTCGTATAAACTTATGCTAAAATATTTGATTGTATTGATGTTTTAAATAATATAGATTAAAAAAATAATAGATTGTATAAATACATTTTCTATAATTAAGTGCACTTGGAAGGGTTGGCAGAAGCCTCTTTAGGTAAAATTAATTTTATAGTTGGGTATAACTTTAATATTTTTAGCTTGAAAGTATGTTTGTTATATCTATAAACGATTTATGCAGAGCTTCGATGAACTGGGAGCTATCATTGTGTGCCTTGTAGCTTGTCACAGCTGCTCCCAGCTTGTCCGGGAATGCGGAATATCTGAAAAACATAACTTGTATCAA
>LD688971.1:3712333-3724244 GCA_003118335.3 Papilio memnon | reverse complement strand
CTGAGGCAACCAGGGGAGTGTTCTCAAACCGGAGATTGACGACGAAGGGATCTTTTTTAGCGGTAATGGCGTATACTTGTGTCTTTTTAGGATTGAAATAATAATATTGATAAAAAATCTAACTACTTTCACTAAAAATACTCCCGTCATAATCTGTGGGAGAATAGGAATCGAAATGCGCCTCACACTTCGAAATCTACTCGGCAAGAGATACTTGCCAAGTTTTGGTGACGCAACCCTATACCATTGTATTAGGAACATTAATATCTTCATTTTGAGTATAATTTCATGAGAAAATTCGATAAGGATGATAAGCATCTATTTTGTTACTATTTAATAGGTGGCAAACCCCCACTCTTGCCAGGAAAAAGATAGGCAACCCCACCTTAGAGTCATGTTTACGTTACGTACTATCGATTGGTGACAAAATTTTCAGGAAACTCAATGAGGGGTTTTTGCTCCAAAAATTGCCCACTTCAGAGATCAATTAAACATAGCCTTGCCAGGCTAGGATTAGGCAACCCGGTTACAACATGTTTAAAAAAATGACCTCTTTCACGTAATGTAGGTTTCATCAGGAAAACAAATGAGGGAAGGAAAAACGCTTTGTATCTTAGCCCTATAATAAATAAAATCAGAAGTTCAAATATATCTGCTTCATTGATAAAAATGTGGAAAATTAACTAATTACTTTGTTTTGTTTTAGCCAGAAGGTTGTAAAATCAATGGGAATCTGCCTGTAAATAATCGGAAATTACCAAAATTTGTGAATTGGAACTGGGTTATTATAAGAAAAGTACTATTATGGGTTGTTTTATCGGGACTTGTTGCTTGTTTGGGGGCGATCATAGCTATGGTCATTACAATACCTAAATCCTGTGATCCAGATTTGCCATGGCACCAAGGCAAAGTGTTTTATGAAGTATTCCCAGCGAGTTTCAAAGATTCAAATGATGATGGATTTGGTGATTTTAGAGGTCTAACAAAAAAACTTGATTATATTAAAGATTTGGGATGTAATACAGTCAGACTTAATTACATATTTGAGGCACAAGATTATCCTGAAAATTATAATAATGCAACATACTTGCTTAAAGTTGATAGAAGCTTGGGCAATCTGAAGGATTTTCAAGATCTAGTAAAAGCAATACATGATAAAGAGATGTACATAATTATGGATATCCCAGTTTTAAATATGATTGGTCCTATAGAAAAAGTAAATGCCAACCATTCTTCACTTTTAACAAATGATACAAAAGTATACTTTGGCGACATGTCTGCTGCTATTACATTTTGGTCTCAAGCACAAAATGTGGACGGATTTTATTTAAAAAATCTGGAAAACTTTGTTAATGACGTCAATTATGCTAAATCACTGCAGATTTGGAAGCAAATCATTGGAAGTGGCAAAATATTGATTGCAAGTGAAAAAGCTTTACAGTCAACCAAAAGCAATGATCTTACAGTATTCCTTAACAGAATAGATCTTATTGATGTTCATTTAGATTTAGATGAAGGCATTAAAGGATTGAAGAAACATATTGATAAAGTTGTCTTTGGCACTTTAAAGGCCAAAGCACATTATCCGTGGATTCTCTGGAATGTTGGAAATGTTAACAGTGAAAGGATTTCTTCTCGATATTCAAATAATACTCTAGCTTTAACAGCTCTTGAAATGGCATTACCTGGTACTATCAGTTTATTCTATGGTGATGAAATAGGTTTGAAAGGTTTATCCAAGAATGAAGTTGAAAAAGATTTCCATGAATACAACAAAATTCATAATTTAGTTAGTATGACTTTTAGTGGCAACAATGAGAGTGCAGCCATTTTACCATGGAATTCAAAGGCTACATCCGGTCCAAGATATCATTATCTAAATGTTATAAAGAAATTTATTGAAACCAGATTGAAGACGCCAACAATTTATATGAGAGCTATTTTCAAAGATGGTACCACCGGTAAGAATATGAAAATACGTATAACTGAAGAAAATTTGGTTATTATTGAATGTTGGTATCCTCGGCGCAACAGTTGCGTCTTTATTGGAAACTTTGGGGCTGACACAATTGCAACAGATCTCTCATCAATGTTTTACAGCGGCACCGTCATGGCCAGCACAAACAGTTCCTTTATTGGCCAAGTCCTGTACTTTGAAAATGTTACATTTTCCCCTAATTCTGCAATGCTTTTAAAATTGGAAAAGTAATTTTTTCTGTATTTTAGACTTTATTAAGTCAAATAATTATAAGTTTAATACATTTGATCTAATTTTTTATTACAAATAGTTATGATATATCTACTACTACATTTTTATTGGTTATTCTCATCAAAGTGAAATTTATTCTCAAGATATGAATCTTTGTATAGTTAAACTATATTTTTTTTTTAGTAATTAGTCTTGTTTTTCCTAGTCTTTGATATTTCTAATAACTAAAGTTAACTTCTTAGTATGTAAAAATATAACTCTATTTGCTGCTCTTTCGATCTCAACAAATAAAAAGAAAAATTATGCTTTTATACTAAACTTTTTTATTATACATTTGTACACGTAGAAAATATAATGTACTTATATAATAGCGTTGTGGTATATATACATGTAGTCAATAAATAGTTTTGAAGATTATTACATTTCTATTATTTTTACGACTAAACATCCGACTTTCCATTAACACATTGGTTCACTTACCTTCATATCCTGGTTAATATAAAACATTGAGTATTACCATCGTTACTACAACGAAAATTCGCTATTTAATAGAGAATTTAAATAGTTTAAGTGAACAAGTTCTAATAAATAAACAGTTCAACAAAGCTTCCAGCATTTACGCAGGTTGCATTATTATGAAGCTAATAATGTTCGAAATTTATTTACTATTTATAAAGTTTATTTATAATTTTAGTAAATCCGATATGGAAACATCATTCTTCTTAAAATAAAATATTATACAAAAGCAGACTTTTGTTCTAAATAGAAATATGGCAAATAAGGATATTTGTCAAAAATAAATTGAGCCATTGGAATGTCTTAACTATTTTTTATTCTTCAAAAGAGCTTATTTAGCGTGACGTAAAAATACTTTCGTGGTAATAAGAAATAACTATGTTTTGATTTCTAATTATACATGTATCAAAATATCTTTTTTTACATTTTATTCATATAACTTGTACTAATGAAAGATATAATCTTCGTTGATTCGAATTTCGTAATAAATAGATAAATTCAAAATACTTGTAATGTTTAAAACGAAAATTCGAGTCAGCGTATAGTATCTAACTAATCTCAGTCTTTTAGGTGTAGATGTGTATATGAGCTCATAGCACTGGGAGGATTCACAAGAAATAAGTTAGAGTTTATTGTCACATATTAGGCTGAATTTTTTTATTTTTAATTGCGACATTAGGATGCATTACGTACGTATTAGACAAAGCTCTAGGTGTGTGAGTTTCCGCACCGGGCAATGCTGGAAGTTTGTCAGTTGGATTACGCATTACAATTTTTTTCTGTGTCCCCGGTATAGGTACGGGTCTCCTAGTGTTTATTTCTTGTTTATTCTTAAGATCTACGGTATCGGTGGTGTTTTGAACGGGCTTGGCACATTTTAGTTCACTTTCACAGTCACTAACTGTTTGTTTAACCAACTTTGGAGCACCAAAAGCTTTCGTTTGCTTTAACAACGAACGGTCGTTGCATAAAGCCGCGATTAAGGGCAAATCTAAGTTCTTGCTTTTTTCCCTAAGAGTTTTTATATCTAAATCACAATTAGAATCTCTAACTTTAGCAACTTTGACATCGCTATTTACATTAACATTATAATTCGGCATTTTTGCTTCTCTCAGTTGCGTGGGCAATTTCTTCTTGTATTCGTACGGCGGCGGCGGAGGCGGCGGCATGCGTCTCAGCTTAACCGGTGGCGGATCCTTGACACTCAAAATGTTTTCATGAGATTTGGTTCTGGAGGAACAAGAGGTATCCGGAATACTCGGCGGTAAGGGTGGCCTCTCAAAATTTATAGAATGAGAACTAAGCGACGTTCTACTGGTCATCGAGTACCAACTAGTCCGCGCGCCCGGTGTTTGGATGTATGAATCGGATAGATTTTGTATTGATCCATAGGTGGACGATGCAGATAGAGAAGTCGATAGATATGGTGTACTACGATACTGAATGTTACTTTTATGAAGATTTGATAATCGGGATTCTGTAAATTTATGATCAAGGTAATTTTGTTGAGATACTGCAGGATCCTGGAGTGGGTAGTAAACGTAATCTACGTCACTGTACAGTTGTTGCTGGAAGCCTGGGTTCAGCGGCGGCGGCGGCGGCGGCAGGCGGGAGTGCCTGGGCGGCGGCGGGGGAGGGGGCAGTTTCATCATTGCTACAAACACGTTTGAATCTACGCCGTGTAGTGGCATTTCCCTTGACGGTGACAAACTATTAGTTATACCTTGTGCTAATTTGGACCTCTCTGCTCTACGACTTGAAGCTTGATGTCTTTTTGATTTCTGAAATCTGTGTTCTAAGACCATTGGACTAGCAAATGTCCGTTCGCTAGAAGTATTCACTTCACCCGCCTCTGCCTTTAAAATTGTTATCATCGGTTTAGAAGTTACAACTCTGGCTGCCACTTCTTCTTTGTCGGCTTTTTGTTTTCTAGTTATAGCAGTTATTCCTGGATAAGCAGGCGGCGGCTTAATGTCTGTGTTATACGACGAAAGGGTTTTGTGATTGTATTCATAAGGAGGCGGCGGTTTTTCGGGAAATCGTTGTGGGATTGGTAAATTACCATCGATTTCTAAAATATTTGGTAGGGAAAGATTATGTGACTTACGGCTATCGATTCTGGTCGGTGGCGTTGGTGGTCTATCGAAAAATGCATTATTAAGATAGTTGTCATCAGAGGGAGCTGTATCTTCGTGTCCTTGAAGGTAACTATCACCAGAAAATGGTAAAGGTAATCTAACATAGTCCGACACCGAGTCAAATGTGTCACTTACGGATTGATTTTTTGGGTAAACACCCCGCCCTACTATCAGATCGCTTAGTTCACTTGCACTTAGTAAATTACGTTTATTATCCGTTGGATCACTACCATCACCGTGAAAAGAAATAGCACTAACGTTGGAATTTGCACGCTCTCGGTACATACTATCTTTGTCAACATGACCTTGATTGCAGAACGCGTTCACACCGTCGACACAATCAGTATTTGATAATGAAGCTTGGAGTCGCAGACAACTAGATTTCATCATGTTTCTCTCAGATTTATTTTTTAAGATTGAAGAAACACTATCGAAATCGGCAAGATCATTTTCTTTCGATGTTTTGTAACTGTCATAGTGTGAACTTCCGTACTCAGTTCTGCAGTCCTCAGACATTGTGTAAGTTTTCGACCTTGTCGTGAGTTCGGAGCTACCCATAGTGTAAACTCCACTCGTTTCACTAGAGGCGGCGATTGTTGCGGGTTGGCCTAAACCGTCATACAGAGCTGATGCTGTGTCTTGAGAATACTCTGCGTCTATTCCTTCTGTGCTGTTACTAATCATTGAATTCTGTGCTGTATGATTAAAACTTAGTTCCAAGCTGCTTCCATTGGATGTTCTGCTTAGTGTGCTAAGACCAGCTCTGTTCATTATAACCGTGCTGCAAGAAGAAGAACATTGGGAGCCGGGACATTTGATTTTTCCAGACACAGGGCTGTCTGATAAGGTTTCATTGGGACTTTGATCGTTCAAAGAATTGTTTTCTTCTTGACAAGTGGAATTCGATCTTTCTAACGAAACCTCATTATTACATGAACTCTCCCCTCCATCTTTAGTTTTTTTCACGCGAATTTTAGGTTTCTGTAATTGTAACGATGATGTTTTTTTAAAAAGTTGATTATCTTGTGGCATGTGACGTATAAGGTATGAATTTGAGCAGTCTAATAAGTGAGCAAACGCTAAACTTTCCGTCGAAGGTGCTGGGGGCGAGTCTATCATAATTTCTAACTCGTCTTCCGATTGGACTCGGTCGCTAACAATTCCTGATGTTGTGTTAGAGCTAGTAGAGGATATCAAAGATATCCTTTGTTCACTTTTGTTTTGACAAAACTGGAAATTTAGCGTTTTGGAATATCCGTAACAAATTTTACGTTCATCTTCTTCACGTCTTAAAATCTCATTGAGCTTTGAAGAAATTTTCATCGAGAATTGGTGAGTCTCTTTGCATAGAGCAAACAAATATTTGCATTTTTCTTCACTTGAAGAATACAACGTAATTTTTCCTCGTTCAGTGCGAATTTCAAATTTCTTTCTATCGAAACTTAATTTTCCTATTGAGCTCCAAATGAAATTCGATACTGGTCCACTATCAGGTATTATTTTTATTCCTTTTGCAGTAACTAAAAGCCAGACTGTCCCTGGTTCTGATTCTGTTTTCGTTTGTTTTAAACGATACCTATGAGAGTTTATTGTATCAGAAAGTAGGCAAATTTCACGTATAAATCTGGTTTCTGCGTCTGCTTTCGACAAACCTTTGTGTTCTTGATGACAAGAACGTATAGCTGCGTTTACCCAATCCCCAGTAAGAGAAGAAGGTGCATAATCTTCCAATTTGAAATAATCCCGATCTTCATAGGATTCAGCATCTCCGTATTTCGCTTGAAGAGCAAGCCCAATAAGTAATAGCACAACCTCGGCTGGCAATCCGTCTCTCGTTCGGAAATTGTGAAGCAATTGCAGGAAGTATAAGTGTCGGCCGACTTCATCATGCAATAGAAGTGGACTTTCAACATGAAACTGTACGACTAGGTGTAGCTCAAGCAATGGTTTTCCATTTGCATCCAAGCCCTGTAAATGAAATAAATAGAAATATTTATATTACGAATATTACAAATGCCAAAGTTTAGATGGATGGATGGATGTTTGTTAGAGTTTGTAGCCTAAACGGCTGAACGGATTTGGATGAAATTTGGCATAGATGTAGAGCAAAGTCTGGAAGAACACATAGACTTACTTTTGTTTTTTTTTATGCCACGTGGACGGAGTCGCGGGCGAAAGCTAGTATTTTCAATAAAGGAATTTCATAATATAAATCTATAGAGATGTTAAATTTTTAATAATTAACAGAAAATAAATCACTTACATGTGTATGAGATGATCTCCAACTCTTTGGTGCGTATTTCGATAATTTGCTTTCTGCGTCAACAAATAGATACTCTCCATCTGAAAGTGAGGTTTATTAGCATTCAATATTTTATTTAACGATAAAATCTTATCAGGACTTATCTCAAAAAGTAATTTACTTTGCATGATTGCTAATCCAAAGAGTTCGGTGTCGGTCATGCCCTGTAGCTGTGCATGTGAATCGGCCAGCGATTTCAGCTGTTTGACTCTCGCTTTGGCCTCGACGACGAAGTGCAGCGGCTGCGGGTGTGCGGGCGTCCGCAGGGCCAGCAGGCGCGCGCCGGCCGCCAGGGCGCGCTCCCCGCCCTCCCCGAGCGGCCCGCGAACCGAACACAGAGCGCGCATGTCGCATCTCGAGACGACTGTTACTCGCTCTGGTAACAACGAAATATCTTCATTAACATCAACACTATTATATCATAGATGACTTAAAATTAAAACGTCATTCAAAGTAACAGGAAATTACTAAAAATACCTATATGGATGTTAAGTTTTACATTGCAAATAATGAGATTCAAATATATTATTATATGTCTTTGATTGGAAATAACAAACCATGTTGTCACATAATTTGTGAATGAAAAATTATATTTAATGGCCATCGGATAGTCTATTAATCTATTAATAAACATAAACTTTTACATGAACAATGCAAGTTTCTATATGGCCATCATTCAATCCGTAAATCAAATAAAAGGTAATTAAAACCACGAAAGAAATAAGCTGAGCATAAATTCAGATATTGTGTTTAAAAAGTTTCTATCCATCTGCAATTTTAATGCCAAAGGGGATGTGCCGCCACCATCTGTGCATTCCAATCTTTTTTTTTATAAATTTTACTTTCTGCTACCTGCTTCAATGTAAACTTTGTTAAACAAGGTTTGTCGGGGATTTTGTAAAATAGAAATCTGAACTAAGGACTTTTGTTTTACATGATACTTTTATATTTATAAGTAATGGGTATGACTTCGATCGCACATAAATGATAGAAGAATACGCAGCTATAAGATATTTTAATAGTTTGGAATTTGTTGGTAACCACGTAACTTCAGAAAAAGAAGTGAACCTGTATGAAATTTAAAACAGAAAAAGGTACCTAGATTACGTTCTAGAATAACGCATAAGCTACCTTTTGCCCGGAAAAAGTGTACCGATCAAGTGGGATAGATTATTATTCCTCTAAACATAAGTTGACCGTTTTCTTAAAATACTTACAGGTTGGTACCTACTTTGTGTACATTTTTATAAAAATGATACTTGGAATGTAGCACCACAGGCTTCTTAAAAAAAAACTAGATGCGAATAAATTTCATCGCATCCGGTACCTCCGCGGCTCTTTGGCTCTTGATAGCCATAAGAACACGTTTTTTGTTTTAGTAAATGCGCGATAGTCTGTGATGGCGACGAGGCGCGGCGGGATGGGGGGCGGGGCGACCGGTCGCGAGCGCGGGCGGCGGGAGCGGGGCGGGGGGCGCTACGTAAGCGCGGTAGCCGCGGACGGCGACGCGTGGAATGCGGACGACCTTCAGATGCCGAGCCCCCCCCTTTACCTCTGCCCCGCCGCGCAGACCGCATCTTGCGTCCTCGCTCCTCGCATACCGACGGTCGTCGTTGCCTCCACTTTTCGACATCTCGCCTCCACTTTTGACACTTGCGCATTGTTATGACGATAATGGAATCTTGAGGAATGCCGTCGTCTATGGGCTGTGCGGCCCTGACAATTTATGTAAATACGTTTGTTTTTTTTTCGTTGTAAATTGCCGGTGTGAACCTTGTTGAACCGGTCTTTTCGACGCCTCGCTAAAGTTGGCATCTTGATAAAAATAATAAGTCGAAAGTAAGATGATAATTTGAACAAAATGCGAGTAATGTGAAATAAAATTCAAAATTCACAGCCAATCGTTGTCAAACATTAAATTGACCGTTAAAGAAATTTAATCTAAGAGAGATTTAATCTAAGAGATTCATTCGAATGTTCTCAACAATTTCATGAACGGATTGTAGGGATTAGAATTAAGTTTCTTCACTTACTCAATTTAGATTGCCACGCGCAATATGAGCTTTGGACGTTTTACAGGAATTCCCAATAGATAGCTTATCCTTATACTTAATTATAATACATAGTTGAAGATGATAATATAATATTATCATATGTATATACATAGTTTATCATAAACCACACAACACGTTTTTGCAACGAATTTTCTTTCTTGTCGACAATAGTAAAATTTTGGATATCACATCACATATAAAAAGTCTTAACTTTAAGTTTGTCGGACAAACGAAGGAAACAAATCGCCTACAAACACATTATAAGCGACAATTGTACAGCTTTTATTTAGTTATTCTTGCTCTTCATAACGTGCCCAACGTCGCAAAGATTGCCTATCTATGACAATATTATTTCTCTTGCTCCCATTGTCAATATTTTTCAACTAAACTAATCAACAACGGCTAACACTCACGTATTATTTGGTCTTTATATTATTTCAGTTATCCATTGTTTTGGATGTTGATGAGTATGTAACTAAACCCCTTGCCACTTCATGTCGTCAAAATGAAATATCGATAGGAATTGTAAATGCGCTTGGTGAGAGTGCACAGTTTGTCATAGAACCAACGTCTGACAATACAAATTGCGATTTAAAGACATGGAATATTGTTGCTTCATTTCAGAGAAGCTGAGCATGTCGACATAAACATTGAAAAGTGAGAGTATTGGTATTTAGCACAAAACATCAATCGGCCACAGCAGCCGCGTTGGAGACTTCCTATAGCGAAATAATTAACAATTCTTGTCTACCCTCGGTCAACGGTAAGCAAGAATTGTTATTGATCACTGACATATACGTCAGTTATAGGAGAAAAGCATTGATATTTTACTGTTCTAAACACAATGTGACGTGTCTAAAAACAAAACATATTATATAAATGTTGTTCTTGATATGGCACTTGATTCTGGCTATGTTCCGATCGTAAAACACTAACGACGTCTATGCCATTTCTTTGAGTAATTCGTATCAAATTATTTCAAATGATTAATTATAAATCCCAAATTAGGTCCATCTTACCCATTATCAACCAGAAAAACGACATTCCGAAATTTAAGTGTAGCTAAATAAATCGTAGCCTTGAAATTAGACAGGATAGACAAAAAAAATTCTATTTTATTTCAATTCTTCTCTAACTTCTTAGTGGTCTTCTTTAATTACTTTTGTAGTGAGTTTGTACGCTATCCATCACCTATTAATAGTTCTTAACATTCAGCACTATATTTTATGCCAATTGATATTATTATGTGGAAAGATAAACTCGTGTTTAAGGTCAAATAGGAAAGATGTTTTAATTTGTTCTTTAATAAATATCTTAATAAATAGCGAGTCTAACTACCATACAATGTAAAGTAATTAGAATAAGATTCAAAACGATATCAAGTTAATTGTAAAGTGACGTAGGAATTCTAATAGCGAGAACTGATGGACACAAGTTGGACGGAGACTTAATTTTGACTGCAGTATTAGAAAAAAAAGAGACTGGTAAGTTGTAAGTTACGCCACGACGCTTGAATGAAATAAGAGTAATTTAAGGGAGCATATGTCATAATAAGTTTTGCTAGTTATCTGTTCGTATTCGTTCCAATCGAGAGGCTCAAGCCCACCTCAAATTAGAGGCGACTCGGCTTGAGGGAATTTGTTTCGACGCAGACATGTACAGGAATCATCACGTTATTTAAGAACCTCGGAAAAACAATATGAAATTGTAAAATCGAAAAACACATACATAGGGGAGATCGATATGAGGACCTGTGTCGCCAATGCTCTCTTTATTAAACTCATAGAAAATCTATGTTGTTAAATTATGTTCTAACAAAATATCTAACAAAAATACATTGACATTAATTTTTATGCTAGCTGACGTCTACGTCTTGTCATTCGTGAGTTTTATTTACACAGTATGCTATCAAAGGAATGCGGTCGCGCCGGTACCTAGCCTGTTTGTGAGCTAATGAATCATTTAATTTATCAATCACTGAAGCAATTTGAACGTGCGGTTAGCTAGCTTTACGCAAATCGGATTTTCCGTTTCTTCTATTATATTTTTCTTATTATATTAATTGTTATACAATTTCAAACGTGCAACTAATATGTACACAAAAGTTATTGAGTTATGCGTTTAATGGCATGCTAGAATGGGAAAATGTAAAAATTCATTTGAAAAATATTTGTGGTTGTTAATAATCACATATTTAATGTAGCCACGTGAAGAATAAGTACTCAAAAATTTTGATTTTTTTAACAAGTTCGGTAATTATAACTTCAAGGTAAGTACAGATCTCATACAACAGGTAAAACATGTTTACTTTTTTCTTGGTAAATTTTGTTTGGGCTAGATACATGTAAGTATATATGACTCATATAAGTGCCTATGTCGGTAAGTAAATATCAAAAACTGGTCAAGGGTAACTGGTGATTTTATGCTGTTCTGTAACGCCTATAAGCTGATTTATGTTGGTTAAATGCAATTTATGCAATGTAAATATTATGATATTCACTTACAGGATTATTTTCCAAATCGAAACCGATTAGAGCGAACATAAATATTATGGTTTTTACTTTTATAGATTGTTTGTTGGTAGATATTGCTATTTATATTACACATCGTTGATAAAACGTTTATACCTATGCAATAACTAAATGTGTGTTTATGTTTGTAAATCTACACTTTCTATTACATTCAATTCAAT
>LD688971.1:3689661-3700052 GCA_003118335.3 Papilio memnon | reverse complement strand
TGTAATTGCTGACATCTTAGGCAACAAAGAAGTGTGTGTTTACGCTTTATTATATTAGTATAGATTTACTAACATTGACTAACATTTTGTTAAAACGGATAAATTGTTATTTAATAAGTGATCGAAGATGCATTTTAGATAAACGAATACGTCATTGTTTTCGCATTTAATGTGTTAATTAACTGATATCTTGTTCTAAAAACGTCTAATTAATGATAATTATAACATTTGATTGTACGCAACGTCGTAAATCTTTATACGATAAAATAATCAATAAAATAAAGAGACAAGGACTGTGTCTTGTAATCTCTGGTCGTGTTAAAATTGTCTATTATAAACAGCAACACCACAGATTTTAATTCATTTTATTTATCACCAGAGGCATTGTAAGATTAAAAAATTGACATCGGATTTGACTTATAGCAAGTAGTCTTTGAAAAATGGATTTTATTAGATTTTTTACTCATGACTTCAATATCAAAATGATTAAAACCGCTGAAGCAGTATAAATAGCAAATTAAATTGTAATACGTATCCTTTTGTTTGTTTTCAAACTAGACGGCACGGTAACACGTTAGACTCGTTGATAAAATAACTACGAGTCATACACTATGTTTCACACAATGGCTAACATACACACGTACTCATACACATATGTGATCGAATACTAAGCGCATCGCTGTGCACATATCAATAAGTAGAGAAATAATTTAAAATCAAACCGTAAAAAAATTCAAGGTTTCAAGAGAACTAAACTAACTAAAAATTAGCAGCGCCAAGTGGTTTGGTTTATCCCTAATCTTTGCTACAGAGGAGTGGGTAAAAATGTTATTTACATGACATAATTAAGTTATCCGTAGATACGTACGGTAATCCGCCATATTGTAGTATCGTGGGCAAATCAGTCCGGCGGTCTTTAGTGTGTTGGGCAGATCTTCTATGCTGCCGGCGTATAGTGTCCGTCCATTTGCGAGCAGCATAACGTCATCGGCGGAGGAGAACAGCTGCGAGGAGGGCTGGTGGATGACGCAGGCCACAGTCCGCCCTGTCCTGGCCACTGCCTGCAGCGCCTTTGTTACTGACAGGGATGACACTGAATCCAGCCCACTATAAAGTGATGTTGTAGAATGATAAAGGACATTTATAATAGGAAGTGAACGATAAATTAAACCTTTGATAAATCTTCGAGAATTAAGTTTCTTATATTTAAACGTAAAAGTCCTGATGTATAAATTTACGGTCTTTAAAATTCAGGAGTGTATCTCCATTTGATTTTTTTTAAGATTATCGACAAACACCAGTCCCACTCATATTCTAGTGCAAACAAAAGTTTGGATAGAATAGTTCAATCGATACTAGAAGTTGTGAACACATTTTTCAGGTATTTTTAAACCTCAACAAGTCAGTTTCGTTCCAATAAAATACATGATAATATCCCATCTACATACTCGTATAATATCTATAACACTACTATACTTTAGATATAAGAAAGTAGTGGCGTCGTTGCGACAGACAAGCCGGTTGTAAGATAATATTATATTTTTAGCAGTACATGATTGTAATGAGAATAAAGTGGGTTTTATATTCGGTATTAAAGGTTATCGTCAAAATATGTAAGCTCGCACAATGTAACGTATTTAAGTAATAATTATGTTTCTTAACCTCGAATTTACCTCCAACAAAGTCCCTAGTTATTTAAGTGTTTGATGCAACTTCATTAAGTAGACACATGCGAGAAATGTTTGCGTTACGAAATATTATAGGCAAAAATTGAGTGTTGATTCGCAACGAAATCGAGCCGTTTACAGTCGCAACAAGTGACTTTCTTGAGAGAAAGTGTGCTAAATAGTTTGGACTAACAATGTTTATCGTATAAAATACTGTCTCACAGTGATATCAACGTATTCAAAATGTAATACAATTTGAGTTAATTACGTGTGATAAGTATATATACTTACTTTAGAACTTATTGACCACTTAAGAGCTTATCTATTTTAAACGATAACAAGTAACAGAGGCAAGGGTTTACTTGGTTTTATTTGGTATATGACCCTGGAATTCATTAAAAGTCCCTACATTTTCTCTTCAAGCAGCCTCTAGTGTGAATTACCTGGTAGGTTCGTCTAGGAGCATGATGTGGGGGTCTGTGAGTAGTTCGCAGGCGATTGTTAGCCGCTTGCGTTCGCCGCCGGACAACCGACCTGCCCTCGTATTGAACACCTCGCGGATTCCCAGCTGCTTCGATATCATTTCTATCTAGCAATAAAAAATATATTTTATTTAAGCCGCTTGGTGCTTGCTCATTTGTGGGTTCCTAAAATACTTATCATACTGTTCCAATGGACGTAATTAAGCGCAATGTGAAATCAAATGCTGTTTGCATCAAATTATGTTAAACAAATAATAACTCGAAGTCAATCGCAATTTGCATTGATTCGTTCGGGACCGGAATAGTTTTGCAATATAATATGTATTTATACCGTGTCATTGCGTTCAAGTCGAGTTGCTTTAGGTAACTTGAGTACAGCTGCGAAATGTAATGTTTCGCGCACGGTGAGGGCATCTATGAGGGTTGCATGTTGCGCCACTAACACCGCATTCTTGCCTATCCCTTGGATGGAACCTTTTACACCACGCTTTCTGAAACAAATTGATCGTGTAAATACAAAATTGTGAAACACAAATTGACTCGAAGAACTAGGATTAATTGTGGATCAAGGTTATACACTGATACTCTTAAGTCAAAAATATTAGTGAGATTGTTTGACTACATTTAATGTTAAACAATTGCTTTAACCAGGTCATTATGATAACCTTTGACTATGTGTGTTTAACGTTGAGACACATAACATATATAATTATAAATATCACTCGTGTGATTTTCGTATTATATTGTACTAGCTTTGGCCCGCGACTCCGTCTCCGTGGAATTAAAAAAACCAAAAGTGAGTAGCTTATGTGTTCTTCCAGACTATTCTCTACATCTATACCAAATTTAATCGAAATCCGTTCAGCAGTTTAGGCTACAAACACTAACAAACATCCATCCATCCATCTAAACTTTCGCATTTATAACAGTAAGTATGAAGTATGATTACGTTTTCTTTAAATCTAGTGTGTAAATTATAGGATCTAATTTTTGTATCTATTCATTATTATCCAGTCGTTTATTTTCCGTCTATTTTTTATATCAAGATGTGTTACGGCAATGGACATGGCTTGAAGTTCTTATGATCTAAGATAAGTATGCTTTACATATGTACATTACATAGTACACATAGTATGTTTAGATCCGTCGTTTGTAAATGTTAAAAACACTGCAATATGTTGTTTGCGACAGCTTTATGATTCTTGAATTTCAAGTTTTTTAGTCTTTCGTCTGCTGCTCATTTATAATTTTACTAATTACATATGATTTTTACTAATTATTATATAAATGCAAAATTTTGGAGGATTGTTTGTACGTATGTATCTCCAAACGGCTTAACAGATCTTGATTAAAGGGACATATTGAGTATCCAAAAAAAAATTATTCTATTAAATTGCAATACATTCTATTTATTTACATACTTACCGGAAGAATGAAAACTGATTAATAAAAAATAGCCTTTTCTCGCGACTTAGTCCGAGCAGAATTAAAAAAAAATATAAATAACTCAATGTTATTATTACTCAGTGACTATGTAGCTTTTAAATCATAGTAATATTATAAATGTGAAAGTTTAGATGGATGGATGTTTGTTAGAGCCTAAACAGATGAACGTATCTTGAATTTTGGTATAGATGTAGATGATAGTCTGGAAGAACACATAGGCTACTCACTTTTGTTTTTATTTAATTCGATGTGGACGGAGTCGCGGGTGAAAGATAGTGGAAAAATAATTTTTGAAATCGGTCCAGTTGTTTTTGAGATATTATATTACATAGAAAAATACAAATCTTGGAGAAGATTGAAATATAAACGTTTAAGTAAAATAATCATTCTTAATATTTGCGAATGGGTTTCAATTAATGTTGTTACTCGTATTACTACTCGCACGTGATGAAAACCTGCTTTATATTTTTATATCCTTTTTTTATACATCGCAAAATCAGGTTATACTCGCACGTTGAGTCAATAAATATTTAATTAAAAATATTAATAATACATTGTCTACGTTTTGTCTATAAGAAATTTTGTTTTATGAATGAGTGTTACGAAAGTGTTAATTGATTAAAAAAAATATATATAATATAAATAAAATCACAAACAAACAAAAAAATCAAACACTGAGAAGCGTCTCGGCGTGACAAAGACATTGAGATATTACCGTAGAAAGAAGTTACCGGTGTAAAAATGTTCCCTATGTCTTGTCTATTCATTTCTTAAATGTCTTTGAGTCAAAACATATAGCACAGTATAAAGTCCTTTAAAAACTCATAGTAACGCTGACAATTTTCTTAAGATTTGTTTATTCTTTAATGTTGGGTCAAGTTTGAATTTTATCTTTTATTTGGTTGAAACATTTATTAACACAGCAACTGTGGCGTTTTATAAACTGCGCTAATTTCTTTGACATCAGTGTTTAACTGCGGTATAAAAATAATGAATAAAAAGAGCTTGTGTAAAGAATAAAACTTCGTTTATAACGGTCGGTTATTTGGTGTAATTCAGGTTTATGGATGTAAATGCTTACTTTCTGCCGGCCAGTATCTTGAGCAGCGAGGTCTTGCCTGCACCGGAGGGCCCCAGGATAAAGGTAAGCCGGCCCGGCCGCAGCGCGCCGCAAGCCGCGTCCAAAATTACTTGTTCATCGTCTCGAGGATATGATTTTTTCTTTGTCCAAACATTACCTTCAAGATATACCAAAATGTAAGTAAATGTGAAGGTAAATAATTGCGTTAAATTTTTATGACTGACATTTCGTACATTTTGAAATGAAAATATATCTAAAATTGCTTATAAAACTTCTGTCGTGGTTGGACCATTTTTTTTATAAAAATATATTAATACATTATAATATTTTATTTTTATTATTAATACATACACAGTTTTATCTTAAATAATTACAAGACTTGTGGTCCATTTTTCCATTGGCCGTTGATAAAAACTTGTCTTGTTAGAGTGGATTCAAGTTTGAATTTGTTAGTTCTTAATTTTTTTGATACTGAATTTAAAGATAAAATTCTTGAATTAAATATTAATTTGAATAAAATGAATATTTGAATTGACTTGTTAGTTATTTTAAATATATTATATAAGAATATTTGACTTCATATACGCTTAGTACATGGACGTGTAGTTTATAATAAATATTAAAAAAAGGTTATTCATTTGTTATATTTTTCGATTCCCGTATAATATTATAGTATTATATTTCTTTTTTCAGAAGCGGACAGCGATTAAAAGACACACAATGCTATTTATATAAGGCTAGTTAATAATAAATTAATACAGCAAAGTTAAGTTAAAGGCCAGGCATCCTTTTATATGTATTTACATAAATTGCGGAATTAACAATTCAATTGATTAATGAATTTCATATGTGCTAGACTAGGCCAAGACTGACAGGATAATTGTTTTAATATTTGTAATTACCTGTTTTTATAATAATATAGGTAATCAAGACCAAGGATTCATATCAATAGAAATAGTATGATAACTTAAATTTTTATCCCAATCGTATGTATTTTTTTGATTCGTATTAAATAGCTAGCTAGTAATATATTTAAATGCTAAACGCAAATAAAATATTTACATTTTTGAGCTCACTAAGCTAAAACAATGACGCATTAAATATTTTTCTTAAATGAACATTTTAGTATTTTATTAATATAGAATCTACACGAATGTAACGAGATTTTATGTTGATACAAAGGTAGATGAAGACGGAAGTATTGGATTTTCTGAAAGAGAATATGATTAAGACGGGAGTGAATTCAGATATAACGGCTGATAGAAGTGTACGGAAGAACAAAACACTCTACACCGACCTCTCGTAGGGAAAACGGCAGGCTGATGATGATGAAAATAATCATCATCTTTTGCCTCTCATCGCTACATCGCTGGAGGTGCAAGATTGGACTTGGGCACGGAACTCGTAACCCTCAATACATAACAGACATAAAAAATACGGTTTTAAACTTATTTTAAATCGTAAAGTAGCAATACTCATCTTAGCATACAAATGTATGTAAACAAGATACTCAGGGACAGTTCAAGACTTTTGTAAAACGGAGACGTATTGTCTAACAGTGAAATTCCACTGTGTTAAAACATATCCTTTTCTCTGTTATTTTCCAAAAGAATGAAAGAGATAAAAATATTTAAGTGTTGTGATAATTAAAACCCATATGGTCAATTGCTTTAGAACTGACAACTCAAGGTGAATCGTATGATTTAAAGCATATAAAATATGCATTTCGGTAGGTGTATAATAAAAAATATCCGTGTGTTTGTTTACCAAGTGGCAATTTGCTGCAGAATAACGCATTGTCTGACCTTAACCTCCTTCCTGTCCATTCACCGATGTCCGCAATGCAATCTTTTATATATCCTTTTCACGAATTTAAATATTGTAATTGTATGCATTTTAAAAGAGTGTGTTTCACCGTACTGATTCCGTTTTATTTTTATGTTTTTTCCAAAAATGCTTCTATGCGAAAGCAATCTCGCATGACTATTTTTTTTCATGTATAGTAGCTTTTTGTGTGTGCTCGTTGGTTTGTACTACTGATGTAAATAATTATAATATCACCTCTCTCATTGTTTTAGTGTTAACAATTGTTTGTGTAAGGTGTGTTAGAAAACCCACTCTTATGTCGTTTCGTCTCCTTTAACCTACCGCTTTTGACCTCCTTCTTGATGTGCGCATATACGATTTTCACTTTGTCAGTGTACGAGGTACTAAAATATTAACTTTTGCCCTCGATTATGTCCACAGGGAATAAAAAGAATAGCTTATTTGTGAGCGAGATCCGTTACGCTTAATAACTTAACATCTTAAGCTCGAATTAGTAAATAAAATCGAGTAATTTAATACTGCATCTAATAAAAAATTAAGCATGCTCAATTCTTATTTTATCCGCTTAACATAATTAATCTTTTTTAAGTTTAAGCACGTCTTATAAAATTGTTTTGTTTTTCTTTGTGATTTCAATTGTATTCACGAAATTAAATTGCGGTTTTAATACGTCTTATACAGTTATTTATTACATGTATAGCAGAGTTATTCATTATTTAAAAAATTAATGTTAACTTCCCTTTACTTTTTTATTTCAATTATAATCATTGTTACTGTAAATGTGAAATCTGGAATAATCTATGAATAAATAATAAACAAAGCAAATTATTACAAGTATATGGGACAATAATCGCATATTTGCACTGATATCTCTTACTTTCTCTCTACGTATTTCAAAATACACTATTATTACAATATTATTTACCTGATATCTTGTATATAATATCCGTGAACACAACATAATCTCCCACACTAAGGTTGGTTACGTTTCCTTCTTCACTACTCATTATAATCACTTCGCAACTTTAATATCTTTAGAATTTTCGCGCGAATATGCGCGTGCGCACAACTATGCGGTCCGCATGAACTTTGCCGACTGCGACGTCCATTCATATATACTACGGCATCGTATTCAAGAGATATAAGTGTTATCGGACCTCTCCTATGCTACGGATCCTTAACCTATTTGATATAATGTCATTTTAATATGCAAATTGTTTAGCAATTATAACTGCGTTACATCTTATTTTCCCATTTATTCTTAGCTTATCAATTCCCGGTAGTAAAGAATTTACAGATATTGTTATTAAGAACAAAAATAGAGATTAAATCATTGTTGTTGTTATTATTCTAGAATCTTCCTTATGAAACCAGTTCCGAAATTAGGAAGCAAATTATGACAAGTAATATTTAACATTATAATCAAACTTCAAACATCTATACTAATATAACAAAGCGTAAACACACACTTCTTTGTTGCCAAAGATGTCAGCAATTACAGCATTATTTTGAATAATTCTTTTTTTAATAAAAAGCCCTACACTTACGTCAGGCTTTAGGCTATATATTTTCACGCCATTTAACTTAGGAGGTAAATATTTTGGATAAAAACCCTAATGTGGGAAAGAGACCATAAGTTGCTGCCAACATCAAGGAAGCAAGATTGCCAAGGTTTGTCATCATGTCATGTCATTTTGATATTTGCAATTGATAATTTGACAAATGTAAACAACAAAATAAAGTTTTTATAATTTCACGCGGATGAAGCCGCACAGGAACAGCTAGTTTCTATATAAAGCCAGTTACAGACGCCCAGTTCTAGCTGCCAATTTTAACACTTCGACTCTACATAAAAAAAATAAGTTGTACCAGAACGTCTATAGCGAGCTTATCCCTCGAAGAATATATACGAAATAACACTTTTTTCAATAAAAAAAAACATTTATACTTGTAGTTGAATGACCGCCATCTTAACACCTTTATTCTATTTCTTGTTTATGGCTCTCCCTCAGCGGATTGGGCCATTAACACCTCTGCAGCATCACTTGTGATGCGTTCCTTTTGTTGGATAGAAGAGAGGATAAAATGAAAATGGACATTTCCTTTTCCTATACTCTCTTCCTTAGAATATATCCCTTCTTTCCACGTTTTACTTATAACCAGTACCGGTTTTATATATGCCTTTTTGTGTAGGTCGTGGGTTAAACTGAATTGCGATTGTCTTATCGTATTAAGGACAGATTAATGCAGCCACGCCCGTGTTTGACATTGACTTAGGTCTTTTTTAGATTAATCATATCATTAATATAATGCAGTTTGAATAGATACTTATCGCTGCGCTGATTTTTTAATTTTTACGCTGGTAGAGCCATTGGCTGAATCTATTTGGTGCAGCGGGCAATAAGCATTGTTTTAATTATAATAAGGTAAAGTAGAATAGTTTTCACTGCATCTCCTTCCTATTTGTATTTGACTAAATCACTATCAACTGGCACGTAGCGACAACTGCGATAAAACACATGACACTACCTCAATCTTTTGATAAAAGTTTAGCCATCTTGTTAATTACAATTTTAATCTGTGTAAATGTTATCAGAATGTTTGTATTAATAATACCAAAGGAATACACCAGAGTGATATTATTTAATTGTATGTCTGTGGTGTCTAGTATGAATAAAACATACTTACGCCAATAACTCTTAGGAATACAATATCTAACATCTGTAAACGCTAGTAAAACTGCATCCTCGACACTTATATTGTCTTTACATATTTCTAACTTCATTTTTAAATATACAACTGTAGTTTACACCACTTCACTTGCACTAATGCGTTTAGAATCCACAACTACGCCAATTGGAGCAGCCGGTGATTGAAAAATTGCCCTGCGTCACTGACCATGTTAAGTAAACGTAAGAAGTTCTAGTGAGCTCGAAATGTTGCTTTCACTCATATTTATTTAATCTGCTGTGAGATATCGGTGCTTAAATACATATTTATAATCTTTATCAGACAAACGATATAATTGTTTTAGCATTTTTTTATTCGTTTACCTCATGGCATGATATGAATAAGACGTTTCTCTCTGGGTTGTCCTGTTTTTACAGATCTTTATGCGATAAGGTTTTATTTGACTTAAAATAATTCGATATACCCATGTATCATACTCGTAAATCTTTAATAAAATTATTCATAACCGATTGTAATTAATCTAATCCTTAAATTATCACATTTGCAACTAATTTAACATGATTATCAGAATTAATTCAACGGTCTCTTTGTTTATCGTAGACACTACGTGTTTCTTTTTATGAATCTACACTGACTACTGCATGTAAATTAATGATATGAAGAACAAATTATGGGATTTAATAAAAATCTTCTACAGGAATGTATTACTTTATTACTTTTTTATAATTTATAAAACTCTAACCATTTAATATGTTCCAAATTTATGTAATAAACAGCATTGTACATAAAAACATTGATAAACTTCTTTCCACCGACTTAACTGCACTTAAACAATATTACAATTATTGTATCGTTTAATTGTTCTAAATCACAGATTTAATGCCTTAAGTACATTGTACTCGTGCATTTAAATATCATAATGTCGAAAATATTTTCAACAATTAAAATACTATGACTAATTGTTACATGTTTAAATATATATCTAATATAACTGGCTAATTGACTCTTTAGTAATATATGTACAACATTTAAACAAGTAAATAACCATTACCCATACCTTAAATTAAATAAAACTAAAGTATTCGCATACAAACATGTCTCAAAAAATAACATGCATATATGATAACCTAAAAATATTCTAGACATACTCGACACCATTCTGTATATATTTTTTATATGATTGTTGCATTAGGTTTG
>LD688971.1:3679437-3689471 GCA_003118335.3 Papilio memnon | reverse complement strand
ATTGCTGACATCTTAGGCAACAAAGAAGTGTGTGTTTACGCTTTATTACATTAAGTATAGAAGTATAGATGTAATGTAAATACAGACATTTTGAGTGTTTATTTGTATAAACTTTAAATGATCATTGTACAATATACCCATAGGTTAAATAAACTGTCTAAGACTAGAGAATTCACCTAATGTAAGTCGGTTAGCTATATTGTCGTCTGATATCTATTAAATTATAATTCTTGCCAGTGAAGCTCTGTTCGAATGTTAGTAATTATATAGGATTATTTTTCAATTACCAGAAAAAAATAGCGTTGCATATGCTGATACTGATCGTATTTGTGAAAAATGTGAATCAATATTACAAAAAATCCTAGAAACCACCTAAGTTTGGGTTAATCGTAATAAATACACCAGTGTGTGTGTGTGTGTTCACACAAGCACGCACACAAAGATAATAATAGTTTCCGCTTATTCCATTCATTAAAAGTCGCAATGTCATTTAGCTACTCCCGTACACTCACTTCCCCCCGCCACGGCAGACATTTTCATTGATGACTATTATGTCCATGGTTTTAAAATTATATCTTAACTAGCTTTCGCCCACGACTCCGTCTGCGTGGACTTAAAAAAAACAGAACTGAGTATCCTATGTGTTCTTCCAGGCTATTCTCTACGTCTACGCCTAATTTCATCGAAATCCGTTCAGCCGTTTAGGCTATAAACTGTAACAAACATCCATCTATCCATCCATCCATCTAAACTTTCGCATTTATAATATTAGTATGATTTGTTAATACCTCTATCATTATTTGATCGTACATTTATTCTACATTACGGTTTTTCTCTGGTAATTAAAAAAAATCTTGCTATGCCATCTATCGGACATATTTTGCACGCATTTGTGACCATACTAATATAGATTTGTATGTCATTTACAATCTTACAAGTTGTTCGTGCTAATTTCTTATTATCAAGGTCAAGTACAGTAGTTACAGATATTCAAATTATGTGAGCAAAATGTCAAACTACGGCAATGATTCATAACATGACAACTAATTTGATTAATGATGAATTTATAAAAAAAAATGGAACACATTTATTGTCTTCATAAAAATGCTAACTATCCCATCACAAAAAATTGGAACTCATTTTAAATAATTGTAAATTACAAACTTGTAATACCAACCTTTTCGAGAGATCATTTTACTTTATGGAATTTGTTACAACTACCAGTGTCAGAACACCCAATGAGATGGTCACCATTTACTTCTCATTCTAATTTTTAAAACGATATATGACAAAAATATGAATACAAACGCTATACAGAATAAAGCTAAAACCGTGAACCCGTATTGTTCATGTGCCATTCCGTTATCCTCTAGGAACTGGCTGGGATAAGTGTAGTGACAGTAAAGTATATCACAAACCAGTTTCGGCCGATTCATGCCGAATATCGATATAACCAAGCCGACGAGGCCGTGCTTCAGGAAGGAGAAGTTGAACATCCATTTGAAGAAGAAAGGTGCGTCGCTGTAGCGTAGAAAGAAGCCGGAGAATACCGTGAACGGCATTATGAACAGCGGTCCGAATACAACACCATTCTGCAAAACAAATGACATGCTATTTAGGTTAGTTAACCAAAACTAAAGAACAAATGAAGACAGACATCTCCTAATAAAATCAATCATTAAAGTTAAAGTAAAACATGATCTTTAAAACCCTCAGAGTTTAAAAAAGATTTTTGTAATACATATCATGTAATAAAAAGCTACCAAGATCTCAATCCTGAATACTATCTATTCGTTTCCAGTAATGAATATTAAAAAAATTGTACACAGATGTTGTCAACACATGAATCATAAGTGCAATCTTTATGCTGATTAAGCGCTTTCTACAAAGAGCAGATAAAAAGGTGCTAACCTTAACATTAAATAAAGATCCATTAAAGAGTCCGATGCAGATCGCGGTGTAGGAGACTAGGAGCAGAGTACAGCAGTAGCTAAAGAAGCGCGTGTACTCTTGCGGCTGGCCTGTCAGCCAGTACGTGATGATGGCGAAGGTGAGCGTGCAGATGGTCTGCGTGGGCAATGATGAGACTAAAGTGGACGCGTAGTACGATCCCGTCGCGTACCAACGGTTGAAGTGCTCTCGCCGTACCACAGGTAGTTGTTCTGGAACTAATTGATATTATTTCATTAAAAAAGTGGACAATCTATAAATTCACATTTTTGTGAACGCCTGTATAAAATGTTGGAGAGTTTAAATTATAATATTATATTATAAATTTAAAAGTATTACTATTATACAAATGCACTTTATTGTATTAAACTAGCTGTTGCTCGCAACTCCGTCCACGTGGGTATAAGAACGTAGCTTTTTAATGGTAAAAGAATTATTTTAATTGCCCCAGTACTCTTTGAGTACATAAAAAATACAAATCTTTCCTCTTTATGATATGAAGTATAGATTATGTTAAAGTACCCAGTGGTATAGTCGTCCAATTATCATACAATATGTCATTTTCCAAACACTTACATCTGATGGAGACGGCACTGAATGCTGTGAACATGAGGAACATAAGACTGAAGTAGAGGAAGTTGTAGTTGTCCCGCATGTAGCGCGCCTCGCCGCCGATGTTGTAGAACAACAAGCCGACGAACAGCGCCATGAAGAAGTGGATGCCGGTGATCATCAACGTGAACTGGGGGTCGCGCCAGTACGACTGAAAGTATGTGCTTTAAATTAGTAATGACAGCTGTTGCAAGAAGCCCTATACTCTGTCATTATTTTGATAGTGTCTTTTATCAGTGCTAATCTTACTATTGTTACAAATGCGTAAGTTGAAATGACTGGATGTTGGTTAGAGTTTGTAGCCTAAACTGCTGAACGGATCTTGATAAAATTTGGCATTGATGTAGAGATGGAAGAACACATATGATAGGCTACTTAATTTTGTTTATTTTTAATCCACGCGGACGGAGTCCCGGCCGAAGTCTAGTAGTTGATAAATTAAAGTATGAAACAATAAACTATTATAAATATAATACATTGTGCTTAAATGAACCGGACGATAAAAATATATATAATAAAAAGTAGAATAAATCGATACAGAAATCCAAAACAAAAATAATTCATGCACAATCAAACAATAGGTAACTTAATTAAGTTATTACGTCTTACCAAGAATGATCTTCTTGATAATGTTGTGAATTGTTTCCACGTAGACGTTGGGTAGGTGCCTTTTAACGACAGTAGGATTTTACTCGTCGGATCTTCCTTTGGCGACGGCAAAGTTGTCAGAAACACCTCTTCGTTTTTACTTAATTTATATTTTTCTGTGAAGTGTGTGAATTAAATCTTATTAATTTATATGCAATTTGTAGCCTAACAAATAAACAAATTAAACAATAAATAGGTTACTATTATCCAGTTGCACATAGTTTGCGAATGCATTAATTGTTCTCTAGAGTTCTGTGTTCGATAGAACTTTGGCCTTCTAATGGTTTATGGCTCATTATGTGAGCATAAAAAGTGTAGGTCCCATATTTTCTTTAGGTCATTGCGCCAGACAAAGTTTAATTGCCTACAAAACATTTTAAAAACACTTTTGTATTTACCTATTAAATTACTATCAGTCTCATCGGTAATATTATTTATCCATCGCTGGTTTTTTCCATTTTGTGATGATTCTACTAACTGAGTTTCATTTTCCGAGCAAATTTCTATAACTGTAACAAAAGAAAATAAAAGATATTAAGTGAAACATGTTTTCCGTACGCTAAACATCGCCGAAATAGCTCAGTTGGGAGAGCGTTAGACTGAAGATCTAAAGGTCCCTGGTTCAATCCCGGGTTTCGGCAGAATATTTTTTACAATTTACAAACAGTTTACAAAAAATCCTTTCTATTTGTCTTTTTATTTGGAAAGAAACTAGTATAATATTTGCCCTTTACTATGATTAAATGCTGAAAATTTCAAACGGTCTTAAAAAGCATTTTAGCATTGTAACAATTTATTATTGGATTTCTTTAAATAACAAGATTCAGATAAACAAGAAACCGTCGCTGTACATAGGATCTGAATTCGCAATTCCGAAAGTTGATTAAGAACAGGTTTAAACATTTTATTAGTGTAATTTATATTTATTCTAATGTTTTAAATCTTGAATTTAAAATATTCCTTTATCAATGAAATGGAACTTAGCATCAATTATAAGGGGTCATTAAACTGTATAAAAGCGGCTTCGAACGTCAAGACGGGACACATCGTTTTTATCACATTTGGCCCTCTCGAAACTCGTCAAACTAGCTCGCCGCTTCGAAACTATGACTATACCCGTGTTCACTCGCCCAAATAAGGGAATTCGTTATGTTTTATTTAACTCCGATCTTAGGAAAGTGATATATATCATTTGAATATCTAGACAAATATAATTTAAAAGTTTTTCTATCAACTTGATATGGAAAATCAAGAATTATGATTAGAAATACGTAATAACGAAGTATCCAAATTCGAGAACTGACACCAGGTACCATTTTTGTAAAATATAAAATTTGATATTTCATCTTGTTATTAGAAAATTTTGATTCAATATTAAAAATGAAAGATATCTTTCGTAAAATGAATTTTACTCACAAAAATCCACGGGATTATGGTAAGGTGGACACGTCAAATTCATTTGTTGTAAATAAGGTAGAAGGAGATGCACGGACCCCATGTATGCGCATCGGCCGGCCACTATCGCGTACATTCTGTCCACCATGTCCAGTAGAGCCGCGGAGGGCTGGTGCATGCTCACCACTACAGTTCTTCCTTGTCTGGCTAATAAATGCAGCAAGTACACCAACTGTTTGGATATCGAGCTGTCCAAGCCACTGGAAATAAATGTAGAATCGTGATCAGAATTGTTACTAGAAAAATAAAAATAGCTTTCATACTATGACCTAAAACAATTTTTGTTGTAACACATTGTGTTTTGACGTCCATAAATCATTTGGATAAGAACACTAGGCTTAGATATTATGTTTTTGTTATATTATATTATTAACTATTAAGCGATTATTATAAAACAGAATACGGCAAACAAAGATCAATTTTGTTCCACGAGATGATAATTCTATTCAGAGAAGTATCTTAACAGGAAGTGACTATTCATTCAATGTATTATAATTGTTTATAATAATTATAATATAACCTTCTGACTAAAGAGGATCACATTTTCAAATTAAAGTACATGTATCATAAGATATTGTTGTTTCCTTTTATCCAAAAAGAATAAGGGTAATGTCAAAATGTTTTATGATTTAGGGTGGTTATTTAAACTTTTGGCTGTGTACTTTTTGTGTTTTTTTCTGAGTTTTATTACTTTAATATTATAGGAAATTGGTACAGGTTTATAGACTGCGACCATGACCAGTGTCGTAAAGGAAAGGTATTAGATTGTTTTTGTTCCTGAAAATTTAAAAACCTACTAAGAACTTTCATCAGTAGATCATTCTATCTTCATTTTGATTTTTTTTTCATTTTAAGGCTGTCTGCCAGAGTAACCAAGGTCTTTTGGGTTGCTGGCGAAAAATCTTGATAAAAAAGTCTAGATTTAGACATGCGATATCTTAAAATAAATAAATGTAGATATACTTCCTTTATCGAAGCAGGTGTTTCTGTTTTATTGAGATATTTAAGTAATAACAAGACATGATAGTCACTTGGTTTGTTTAATAAAATCTTATCAAATAACTAGCGACACTGTTCGGTCATGTTGTGATAACTGTGCAAATATATTGAATTCAGAACATACCAAAAGAAATAAACGTAAAAAAACACTTAGCAGACGATTTTAACTTGTTGATTAATAATAGAGTAATCCAAATATGTATCCCGACTCTATGTAATTCAAAGATGTGATTTTGCTAGATGCGGCACACGCAAATGGATTATGTGCAGGTGACGGAGGACATGTGTAAAAAGGAAGTTAATTTAGATATGATGATAGAGATATGGTTAGCAGGTGTTACAAAAAGAAATAGATACCATATGATAAGGTGTTTAATGTTCAATGTACCTTGTGGGTTCGTCGAGGAACATGACTGGGGGGTCGCTGACCAGCTCGAGACCGATTGCAAGCCGCTTCTTCTGTCCGCCAGAGAGGCAGCCGGCGCGTGTATGCCTCACCTTCGTCATCGCAAGCGATGTCATTATCTCTTGTACCTATAAATTAAAATAGACAACTATGTAGTCGGATTAATGATATCATTGACTCTGAGAGTAAAGTGCAATGCTAAGGAGATAGGATTTTAAAACCTGTATGTTAAATTGTAATCAGCGAAGTAAACAAAAAGGGGAAGTGAAATTTTCTTAACTTAGTTCCCCCGATATGTCTGATTTGGTACATACCGTACTATATCTGAGTTTAGTTGTGATTTCAATAAATGTATTATTAAATTTTGTTAGTGAGGAAGCAGGCAAATAAAGCATTATCAGAAGGCAAACAGAATTAATTACCCTTTGTTTTTTTTGTTCATTGCTGATGTGGTTGCCTAGTTTGAGTTCAGCAGCGATGTGGAGGGACTCCTGCACGGTTAGCATATCCTGCACGTGGTCATCCTGCAGAATGTAGCACGAGCGCCGCAGGAACCTGTTGTGGACGCGTACACGACCGTTCACATATAAGTTACCGCTCGTTGGCTTCCTGAAAATATACGTGTTATTATGTAGTACAATATTGTCGTTTGTGAGATTAAATTATTTTGTTAAAGCGCGTTTCCACGGTGCGTTTTGGAGACAGACGAGGACTGACTATTGCCGCTAAAAAAGTCATTTAATGACCACTAAATTCGTCCCTTGGGGACAAGACTAACATTTGAACACTTTGCAAGCAATTATAAAAGTCGGTAGCATCGAGTAACAAATACGTACGTATGCACAAAAAAAGTATTTGCGTATTTGCATGTTAAGTATGGATTGTGACATTTGATGTAACTACATGTTTGAACTTAGGTAATCGACGTATATTGTCAACTATTTCTGTATTTCTAGTAAAACTATTTCAGTAATTTTTAATCTAAAGCATAAGCCAGTAAAAAAGTTATCGATTTGTTTACAACACAGGCGTAAACAGGAGTTGATGCAAACAGTGTGAGCGTAGTATTCCACTGCCTTGACATTTCTATTGATACATATAGAAGTCTCTGATTTATCATAGAGAATGAAAAGGACGACAAACTGATTTAATTCAGTATCACGGTAGTAGAGTTCTACGATTAGTGATACAACTCGAGATAGCGCGCTATCAGCTATCGTAGCGAGAAAGTCGACAAGCCATACTCGATTACAATATTATTATGACTACAAAATACTATGTATGGAGAAGATGTATTTTATACTTCGGAATTTTGTTCAAGATAGACAAATAGCTTGAACGTTTGTCGGTTTCTTCCAATATAAAACGAATTCATTTACTGCACATATAATTGATAATTCTCCGCATTGTTTCCTGTTTTGTCAATACTGTTACATCGTTAAGTTACTTCTGACGTGTTGAGTTATTTTTTGTTAGAAAGAAATAGAAAATAATAAGCGTAAAATGATGATGTTGACTACTAGCTTCTACTGATGGTACTCGACGTAAATGCACGCGCATGATGTGACTAAACTAAGAATGAGATAAACTACGCACAATTTATTCAAGGAGCGAGGTTCTAAATTGAGAGAAACGAGTGAGGTCAGTAAATTAGTACTTCCTCATGATCTACATTCATACTACGACTGATACGAACCATAAAAGGTGCATAGTCGAAGCGAATTCAATTACTCTATCGTGTTTTCACGTAATACCACGATGTAGACTGTATGAGTTTGGAGTGGAGGAGATGAATGGATTGCGTGAAAGGTGATATGATCAAGAATGGAGTGGTGACTGAGATGACGGATGATAGATTTATCTGGAGGACGAAAACCCGGCGCGCCGACCCTGCCTGTAGTAGCATAAGGTAGAGAAGATTTAATAGAGGTCTAACTTTTAAATGAACAGTCTGTTATTACGGTGAAGAAAAACGTTGTAGTGAAAACTGCACATATCTGCGAAGAACCTGTACTAGGCTAGCGTGGTTGATTATAGCGTAGTCATGTAACTTAGGTAGGCTCAAAGCACTTCGGAAGTATGTATATAACCTGAAGAAATAAATGTGTTGTTTGTAGACTATTCTTACTAGGAATATTGTAATGATTTCCCTTTAACGTAGATGGACATTTTATTATTTTATTTTCCGACCCATATGTGGCTGGGTCTCACTCACTGTTGTCATTAACCGAGTTTGAGTGCATTAAGTGCGCTTGCACGCAGAGCAACATTCATATTATATCCTTGTAATTGTAAAGATAAATACGGTTTACCGGAAAGGTTTCCATTCAATACCTTTTTGTATGCGTACTTATTCTTTCTTTGTATGCATCATGTAATCGTAAATTATTTGATTCTGGCACAAACATATCTATGTTTACTTATTACAAGCATTTTACATTTTTATATAAGAGGCATTAAACAAAGTACTCGTTATAGCTTAAAAATAGTTGCCCAATAATTTAATAGATGCCATTAAACGAAAAAGTCAATTAATTTAAATGCGTAGTTTCTAATTAATTAACATTTTTGACTATTGTAGAACACTCTCTATTACTATCGAAACACTTGTGCAAACCTTAATCTCTACTGTCAGTACAAGTTTTAGCGCTAGTAATGTTTTAGTACTATTACAGGGAGAATTTTTACGAAGCAGCCTTTTTGCCTTGTTTTGGGGAGGTGGTTAACAACAACCACAGATAAAACCCGAATTTAAAAGAGTTCGCGGGCTTGCTTTTTTTTTAATTTCACGGAGACAATGTCGCGGGCGAAAGCTAGTAAAATACAGACAATACAATACAGTATAACTTTGTAAACAACTACTTAATAATAATTGTATTCAAGATTTGAATGTTGGTTTGTTTTAAAAAAAATATGATGAGAATACTGTTATAACGTAGAATCAAAATTATTTGGAAATTTCCATGATGGAGTAGACTTTATATCTAACACTAAGATTAACATTATTTACGCATTTAAATGATAGAATTAAAAACTTAACATTGAGTGTAGGTAATAACTGCATAATAATTTGATATTCTCTCATTACAGCACAACTAAAACTTCGTCACTTAATAATTTCCTTATCTTATATAAAATTAAGATAACAGTGTCAGTGAACTTTGATAAAAATGTATAAAATATTATTTAAAACATTAAATAAAATTAATTCCTCTACATTTGAACATTACAATTTATTATTATACAAGAATAATTTAAACGTTAAATTAATTATTAAGTATGTAACTGTCAAAGTTCGGAAACGTTTTATTTAAATATTCATTTACTTAATTATTTTTATCGATGACTGTTAATTAGGCGATAATTCTATACGAAACTTGTAGCTTATTTAATATTTAATGGACATAATTCCAAAGCGGTATTCAACTAAAGCTTGCTATCATTATTTCAAAAGTTGATTTCTCATTTCAAACGACTTAACCGCAGAATCTCACATGACAGTTATTTTGTCATCCCTTACGTTAACTATGAAAAAAACAGACAACAGTAAAATGTCAGACAAGCTGGAATCCACAGTAAGGATTATTCGCATTGGTTTAGAATTTATCTCTTCTTTTGAAAGTATTAACACACTTAGTAACTAACTAACTAACTAACACTAACACACTTATTAACTCACTATAGGACGGAAATACTGACGCCCTCAATTTTACCCAATCTTTAGCTCTTCATTCAATAAATCGAGATTCAAAGAGATTCATTCAAATCCGATTTAAATTCACTACTAAGGGATAAATAATTCGTTCGTTAGGAAAATACCTGATGACTAAGATTTTTCTTGACATTTATAATACCGTTTATGTTTAATTGGCTTAATTCAAAATAGTACAAGAATATTATTAACAACACTACAATTAAAATATGATAACGCGTAAGTCCAGTGTATGACTGATTAGAAATTATC
>LD688971.1:3661541-3678558 GCA_003118335.3 Papilio memnon | reverse complement strand
TCATGTCATGTCATTTTGACATTTGCAATTGATAATTTGACAAATGTAAACAACAAAATAAAGTTTTTAATATTTCACGCGGACGAAGCCGCACGCGAACAGCTAGTTTTATATAAAGACAATCTAAACCATTCGGTGGCAACAATGACGTGTTAACTAGTTCATTATTAGAAAAACGACCTTGTTATATCAACACATTAAGTGTTATCTATTTTTTCCTACAGATTGTGTATTACTTAATCCAAAAATTTTATCTTTACAAATCTTTTAATTGTGCTATCATAACGATCAACTATTTTATAACAACCTTGATTATAGCATTAAGGATTACAAAGTAGTAATGGGTGAAGCTGTTGGGGTCATATAATACTAAGTATCTACAGATATTCTTTCGTCAATTTGTATTTTAATGAAAAATGTTACAATGGGTCTGACTTAATTTGAACATGTTATAAAGGTAGATAAATCGTAAAATATATTTAATATTCATTCTAGTGAAATTTAAAATTATAGCCTATGTTACTCGGCGATAACGTAGCTTTTCAATGGTGAAAGAATTTTTGATATCGGCCCAGTAGTTTTTGAGTTATTTAATACATACAAAAATACAAATCTTTCCTCTTTATAATATTAGTATAGAGTATGCATGTACATTATGAATTATGTATGTTGTTCCAAAGATTATAAAAATAAAAATAAAAGTGTGCGCTGTGAAACGACCACTAACGGCGCATAATAACATTTTAGCATTATTAGAGTTCGCCAATTATATTTAGGAATATCTCTATATTTAAAGCTATAAATAATAATAGTTCTTTAACATGTTCAAAATAAGCAGCTTTCCTCACTTCGTTTGGCCTTACAGTCGTCGTCACGTAGATTAACGCAACATGTTCTGCATGTAAATATAGATGCGTTTATATGTATGCTATGTTATAAATACACGCGGAGGTTATTGTACTGTATGCCACTATACGATGTTTCGTTTTATACAAGCTATGTGCCATGATTTTACCTAACGTTTGGTTATCAACTCATTAGTATCATGTTAAATATTTTTTATTTCCTAATATTTAGTGTGTTAATAATAGTTGTTACCCGCGAATTCAACCGCGCAATAGTATTAAGAACATATAATTACGTATCTCTCGGGAACTTGACATTTTTAGGGGATAAACCGTATCCCATGTGTTACTCCAGACATAGTTTTATATCTGTGCCAAATGTCAATAAGATATGTTGAACCGTTGCAGAATTATCAAGCAAACATGAAATAACAAAATTAACGAATCCCATGGGAATCGTAATTGTTTCCGGGAACAAAAGTAATCGTTCAACCGTTAAGGCTGCAAACTTCAACAAACATCCAAACTTTCACATTTATGTTATTAAGTAATAGTAATACAATAAGATTATAAGAAGTAAGATATAATAAATACTTTGGGCTAAAAATAGTAATAAAATAATTCATGACAATGGGATTTGCCAATATACATTCGGGCGTAGGCGAATCCTAAAGCTCAGTTAGAAAAAAGTTTCTCGGATATTTTTTAATACACCATTTTCGTTTAATGTACTATATGACTATGTTACTGCTACTTATGACAATTATAATATTCTCAGCTTACTTAAAACAGTGTCAATTACAAGATGTACTCTTAGTCTCCTGTTTTTTCTTGATAAAAATGTAATGTTTATAAAATAATATTACGATAAAGTCAACACGTAATTATTTATATCGTTAAATAATGCAGTAAAAAACATTTTATATTTAATTTGCTAGAGAGGTACGTAACATTTTGTGGTTATAGTTATCAGCATATTTTATGCAAAACTTAATTGTAAAATACCACAAAATGTGGTTTTATTTATGTAATTTATTTTGAAAGTGTTTTTGCTATTTTAACATTGATTTTACGTGACGAAACAAATTTCATTTGGAAGTGTAGTGTACATCTCACAATATAAATAGACACGTCGAAATAGCTTGGTGCGATCACCTCGTTCCCAGGGGTTTTACGCAGATTATAAATTATCAGCTTTTTTTGTTTTACTTAACGTTTTTTAAATGGCATCTGATATTAGGAAGCAGTACTTCTAAGAAAATTATAACTATCATCAATAGGGTCAAACTCCCACATGTTAAAATGTAATGACACGATGTGAAGCCGTTTGTAACAAGTGTTAACATTGACACAATTAACATGACTGCGGCGATTACAAAATAATAAACTATTCAAAAACAACAGACGGCTACTTAGAATAAATCGTTTGGTATATTCTGGCTAGAGCTGGCTATGATGTCATTTGGGAATTAAAACAGTGTAACTGTTCATGTAATGAAATAGATTGACGGACAGTGAAGATTTTGTACTTCTATTCTGTAGAAAAGGTGACGTAGAAAAATATACTTACTAGCTATTATAACAGAGTAGTAACTATATGTAATATGTTTGTCGGTGTGTACGGCCGTTCACACTGATAACAATACACACGCGTTATGTCAGTGGGCGCGCATTGTTTCGGTCTATTTCAATTTACGCATTCCTTTGTATTCATATACGAGCCTCGTGTACGGTGGCCGTCTCGCCTCTCCTAATGCTAAGTATTCCGTTTAGGACTTTATTTTTTAATTAAATTTGTATTAAAAATAACATGTTCAATGTCAATGAGCTCGGAAAGAGTTTTTATTTCGGATTATCTATTTAGAAAACTTATTTTATTTATTAAAACAATCTTTGTTATATATTTCTACATCGTACGTATATTTTTTATAAGAGACCTGGGCAAACGAGTAGCGGGAACACCGAGATGTTTATCGACGCCCATAGATATCTGCAATACCAGAGGAATTACAGATGCGTTGCCGGCTTTTGAGGTGATATGCTCGCTTGAAGGACACTAAGTCGTAGCGGTTTGGACATTAAACTATTGTAACATATTTATGTTAGTAAACATCACTATGTACATAGTATACGGAATAGTGAAACTGTCCATTATTATCAAACAATGAGCCATATTCAATGTACTAAGTAATGTATTAATGTACTGTAGCTAAGTTTCAGGTGTTGAGTAAACAATGAGTTTCTGTACACCAGTGTAACAATGTTAATGTTGATATACACGTCATAGAGGTTTACAACTATGAGGATGTCTGCATGTAAATGATAAGACAAATAGATATACATTAATTAGTTGCTCATTGTCGAATAAAATATTCATGATTCACTAAAACCTAAACGGTTTGCTGATTTGAAGCGTGAATATCATTTTGTTCTCTACAGTTTTTTAAAGTAAAAAAGGGCGTTTTAAGACTTTTAAATAAATTAATCATTAGTCTAAATGGATTCATGTAAAGATGTAATCGACGCACAATATTGTTTTATATGGACACATTACACCATCTGTTTTTCTTATTCCGCTTACAGTAGTAACATTGAAAATCAATACTAATATGAAAAAGAGGAAAGATTTGTATTTTTGTATGTATTGAAACATAGGCTATTTTTTAATTTCACGCGAGCGAAGTCGCTAGCAACAGCTATTGTATAAAAAATATACAAGTAGTAACTTACGTGTATCCTGCAAGAATGTCCATGAGGCTGCTCTTGCCGGCCCCGGACTGGCCAATGATGACAGTCAGCTCGCCGGCGTTGAAGCTGCCGCTTACATTATTCAATACAGTTTTACGACCTGCAACAAAATCAAATATTTCTTAATTCTAAATAATATCAACCAGTGAAGGTGATAAGAACAGACACTTTTGTGATACGAAAGTTATAAAACAAATTCCAAATACCTACTTTTTTAGCAATTATTTTGCACGAAAAAGCTTAAACTTACAAAATGCTTGATGTTATTCAGATGATAGTATCTCTATTTTATGGGGCGTTATCGTCGCTTCGCGACAAAGCCCCCTATAAAAAAAAATAAAAAAAAATCTCTATTTACCGTACGATTAAAGGGTACGATCGTACAACTGTTCAAAAAGTGGGATTATTTTCAAGCACAAGTCTAATAACAACAATAATAAAAAAGACCTTTATTTAAATCAAACCTACGAGTACACAGATCGACCTTTTTGTTCTAACTTTTAGTGTTGGGACGTTTGAAGTGTGAGAATCTTGTTAAATCCAATTATATGTTGGAACAAATTAAAATAATTAGAGTTCAAAGTCCTCTCTGTAAGGGATTTTAGCTTTTACAGTTCTCCACTGGAATAATAGGTTCGGTTCGACCTATTGATGTATGTAATTGTAGGTATGATAGATAAATTGCTCTTACAAAATGAGCACTTCCGTCATTTGCACGGCAACAATGAGGCTGACGGCCCCGGGTATAGGATAATATAAGGCACCAAAAGTGATGTCGGATGCGCCCAATATACGAACATTTATCTAGAAGAAGAATTTTAAATTTTCTCTCAACCGCTATAAAGCATAACCCAGTTATTCGAGATTGCGTTCAACAAAGGAGGGGAACAACTTGACAAGGTCAGTGTTTTCATCTAAGTATGATGGGGCCCTTTAAGAGTAACGTAAATAGAATTTAATATACCAATGCGCATAAGCAAAGCGATTGTGCTCCACCACTTGGTAATTTATTAAAATAAAGACACTTATTAAAGCCCTCTATAGGATTATAGAGAACTTGCAAAGTTATATATTTGCGGTGCTAGTTATTTCGTTGTTTTCTATTGTATATGATTTAAAATATCAATAGCGATGGCCATGTCTAGCTTAGATTTTTTTAATTAAATGGTTATTTGGTCTTTTACGGAAGGCAAGTAACCGCAAAGTAACCGAGTTTGTTTGATTCAGTGCAACCATCAAGGCCATGCTGGACTTGACAGTTGCGTTAGTCACTGCAATTGTGACAATCCGTTTAATTTGCGACGGGAAACAATTAAGAGATTGCTTAAAACCTAATTTACCTATTTTTTTCTTTTTATTATTTTCAGTTCAGAATTGTACTTATATATACTGTTAGTAAGTAGTTGGTAATCCCCAAGAGCCACTATTTTAAAAGTTAGAAGTAGTTTTACGAAAACAAGAGTGTACACTTTTTGTATTTTACTTCGATTTTTTTATTACGGATTCGTTTAACGAGTAACAGATATTCGTATTTATGCAATATAGTAACGTTTGTAATTTATTTGTAATTAACTGATTGTCTCATTACTATTACCGTCTAACGTTGAGATCAATAATTATAGTTTTTAATGAATATATACAAAGTTACAAGGAGTTCCCAATAAACTACACATTATAATGAAATACAATTTTCAATTTATTACGTGTTCCTTGATTTAAGGTGGTTGAACCCTCTATTTTCGCTATAAAGTCACGTGTGATGACTAAAAGTCATCTTTAAGTGAACGTGTTACGTTTTATATTTGCATGAAAAATTTATCTGTAATTAATGCTTCACTACTCGTTCAGGTTATGCCTCTAGTCCGGAAAGGGAACTAACTTTTAGAGTAGCAGTGGTATAAATCATAATAAACATGGCATCGAGTTAGTATCGCAAAGTCTAAAAGGAAACTAGAGGAATATATACGGCGTAGTTTTATTAAAAACAACGCTAGATATCAAGTGGACGGTTCGTAATGGTATAAAACACGAGAATAATACCTATTTCAAAAAAGGAATCATTGTACTTAATTATTTGAGGCCAACCAACAGTTTAAAGTGTTCGAAAAGCCTGCAACAGGGATTGTATACGATTGCGATCTCAAAGTAGGACGGCAGTGGAAGGGTCTCGCAGCAGTGATAATATCTACCACATCGCTGTTTTTATCTGATATCTTAAAAACCAACGTATCGCGGGATAATTCGTATATTGCAGTGCCATAGGCATCGAGAACTGATGATCAAGGTTTAAGGATTAAGCTACCATTAATATTGTCTTTTTTGTCACGGAATTGTCACTGTGTCACCTTGAAGAAGCTTTTACGGATTCATCGGGCTTGAGGTGGCAGAGCGCAGGTGGCTCTTAGCCTAAACCTCGTTTAAATATTGTCTTATTAAAAATAGTTTTATATTTATTTCCCTCTACTCCAGGGGGGGGGGGAGCTGTCTGCTCTGCCTACGTTTGCATTGTATTTATTCTAGTTTTTTTGTCTGTTTTTGACTAACGTATTGCGCGTATTTCATAGTAGTACCCCTACTAGTACAACAAACATATAAAACCGGACCAGTTAATGATAATATGGGTACGCAAAAACGCTCTTCAAGAGATTAATATAATATGTCTAAACAGCAATTGAAGTTAGGTAGGTACACGAGCGTGAAATGAAAAAAGTAGGCGTCCGTGAGTCTTTGCTGAAAAAAAATCTTAATTATAAATTTAAATTCGACAAGTTACATCGAAAATAAATGGCTTCAACATTTTAAGACTAGTTAGCAGTTGATTGTTCTATTATATATTTGTTTCGTAAAACGAATTGAACCCTTTGCGAAATTGACTTGTGAGCAAGCCATGCAAGGAGTAGTCTGTAGGAAACAAAGGATAGTTGATTCCTCAGGTAGTGGTTCTAAGGAAAACGAAGTTTATCAGATAAGAAAACATGTGTGGCAATGTGTCGACAATAATGCTCGATGAGCCATTATCCGATAAAAAATGTTCTAGTTGCATATCTGAAAAAAAAGGTAAAGAATTGAAACCGCTATTAAAATAAGAATTGTCTAGAAACATTGAAGTTTCTGAGAAGTTTTTTTGAATGCTAATTCTGCCTTTTTTGTTCAATTTTCTGGTTCTCTTATATGTTCTCCTTGAATTTAATCTCAAATTGTGTAAAGTCAAATCCATTACAAGGTCATGCAAATGGAAAGAGATAAAGAGGAATGAATTGTAAATAATAATTATGATAAGTGTTTCCTTTTAAACCGATCCTATTTCACGTACTATTAAATGCAAAGATTCTATTATTATTAACTAATAATTATTATTAACTTAATAGACGAAGAGGAGTAAGTGTTGATTATTACTATGCAATGTTGTACATCTACCTTCATGTCTTCACATAGTGCGTTTCTGGAAGCTAGGAAAACGTACGTGCTAGCTGCACTGTTTGGAATCTTATAAGAAGTGTTAAATATTTGATAATCAATTTGTATCCAAAAAATTAAATGAAATTGAGCCTTCCAATATTTGTAACGCGAATGTCGATCGAAGCGACCATTCCTAGGTGTTGGTTCTATTACTACAAATGTCTGATCTCTGACTGAAATTATTTAGTATTTATTAGAGATTTTCATTAAAAATGTTTATTATCTGGCATTTAAAAAATCCAATGGCAAAAGTTATTAACGTTTTTATTGGATTAATGAGATTAAAAATACAAGTATTCTTGCTAATTGTAAGCTTAACATTGTATCTTAGAATTAAATATCGTTTTCGTAGGTTTTATGATTTTGTTGTTTTTAATTTTAAGTAAGCTGTTAGTTATTGTATGTAATCCATGTTTATTATTTCTTTGATGGTTTTATCAATGTGTCGTCAACGTACATCTGCAAGAAAACAGTTGAGTTTTATCATTTTATGAGATGCGGACGTAAGTAATGGGCAATGTTTTAATGATCACAATATTTTGTAGTTATCGTAAAACTATAATACTATAAAAACCTCTTAAAGCAATACATGATTTAAAGCAAGATAATTATCTAATTTATTTTAATTTTAATAATACTCTACTCTTTATAGTATACATACATAATTTGTACTTATGTTTTGGATGTACTAATTAGGCCATCCTCTTAGGACATCGTTTTTCAAAGGATTTATCCTCGCAATTTAATCTCATTACATTAGTTAATGTTACAACTTTCGATGTTGCTCTTGGCTCTTCTAGTAACAAGTTCTCCGAATATAGCCTTTATTGAGCGTGTAGTCGAGCTGGTTAATATTCTTGTAGAACTTTGTAGGACTTTCTAATTTCATAAATAATTTCTAAATTAAAATCTCCTATGTCAAGGTTTTATATTTTCAAGATATCGACTATGGTATTTTTTAAAAATTAGGAAGTAATGTTGATTATAAATGTATTTATTTACTCACTCCAGACTAGGATACGGTGCTGATGGTGTCCTACCATCATCGGGTTAGCTGATGAAAACTATTTTTTTTAAAACATGATGTAATAGGGCTACCAAATCCTATCCTGGCATGGCTGTTTAATTGCCATTTACCATATATTGAACAGACTGTCATTTTGAGTGTACTACTTAAAATATTCTAATGAAATAATAATACATATTACACAAACAAAATTTTATGAACCGCGATACAAAGCAGCCATGACACAAAAAATAACAATTATCTTGCTTAAAACTGGTGCACGCAATGCAATGATAATAATTAGAGTAATAATTTATAACTTCACTAACTAAAAATTAAAAACTCAATAACAATATCTGAATAAATAAAATAATTAAATTCAGTGGTAGAGTCCGCTACAAAAAAAATGGATTCGGAATAGGAAGATTCAACCTGTGAAATACAATGTTAACAGGCGAGAGACTCCGTTGCCAACTCATATACGTCCCTACTAAGGGACTCGGAGCCTATCCCTAAATTAAGATTGATGACAAATGGTGTGAAGACAGACTTGACGTAGAAATATTCTGCGATTCTTACCAGTGAGATGGCCTTATTCTAGTCTCTCTCCCCATCCTAACTTCTCCAGACTAGGATACCTCTTGTGGGACCCTCTCTATCCTTTTGTGGATAAGGTTAAAGTGAATTTTAAGGGAGACTGGATGACCTGGATGAGGTAGACCTAGAAAGAGATGGATGGATTGCGTGAAAGGTGACATGATCAAGAAGGGAATGATAACTGAGATGACGGATGACAGAGTTATTTGGAGGACGAAAACGCGGTGCGTCGATCCTACGGGAGTAGGATAAGGAGGAGGAGATGATGATGATGATGATAGGAGACTGGATAAATAAGGAAAGAAAATATCCTTTTTACTTAATAGCTCATAGGTTAATTAACAGGTTGCTCGTTTACCACATTATTCCGTAAAAATTAAATAAAGAGGCATGAATGTTAATCTTTCATTAAGCTAATTTAAAATACCGGAATAAAGTGTTAGGTTAAATATGTGTACCACATGTTACGGTGTGAATAAAAGACGCGTTGATGGTCTCTCCATGAAATAAAAATAAACTCGTTTTTTAGGAAAGCAATTTTTATAATAGTAAAGTTGACGCTAACAACTCTCGGTCTATAAATATCCGCGATGGTTAGCAACAATAAACGTTAATAAATGCTAATTTACAATGGGTGATTTATATTTTTAATATTATAGATGTTTATTAGAATAACAACAATGATCTATGTACAAAAGGTTCATTGATTTTTATAGGTAGTATCAAGGTAGAGTTGCATTTCAATACAAGTACAAAGTAAGTTTCTTTGTTAATAATATGGTGATAACCTTAATATTATTCTTTGTAATCTTTTACTTTTTATATATGTTACTTATACTTTATGATAGTAAGGAAAAAAAAAATAACAAACCAGTTCATAAAATTATCACTGCTTTAGACGTCGACAAGTTTTCACGTTTCTAAGCCCGATTTAGGAATTACATAATATTTTTTAAATAATACTAGTATCAAATTATGTAAGTTGTACGGCGAGACCTCCACATTTTTAGGTCTACCGCCAGATTAATTAGCGTATTCATTTCACTATCACGCAACGCATGATAATGAGAGTTCAAACGTAGATAACTGACAAGGGCAACCATCTACCATTTGTTAATGAGTATATTGTATAATTTTATCAGAGCATTCCGTAAGAAATGCACAAAGCTTTATCACTCACCTCCCGCCAGAATGCCGTGCCGCACTTTATATGTGATATCTTGAAAGGAAATGTTGAGTGAGTCTTCCGATGACGACGTCGAAGCTGTCTCTTGAGACACGGATTGATTGTCGACAACCATTTTGATAACTTTCACTAGCACCAAATCACGGAAGGTCGCTACAGCGTTAAAACAAAGAGTTTAGGTTCCATCGCGTTGTCATACAGCGCTGTGAATGTAAAACATAAACAAAGAACGCGTCTCAAGATTACAGCCACAGAGGCTCCCGCACATCGGCACCCAACGTCTAGCGCCACACTGGACTGGTTGTGGTGTTTGCGCGCGCGGCCCACAACGTTACAACAATTATCGGTCGTTATCCCCACCACGCTTCAGTCAGCTGCGAAGCGCTAAGTAGCTGTTATCTCTCTTAAATTCACCACACAATTTAAATAGTAACATTATTAGTAGAAAAAACAGTTCGCCTTACTTAAGTAGCTTAAGATTAGTAACGGTAGAACTATTTCAAGTAAACAACAAACATAATCACCCATTAAATATACGAATTGCTCTTCCTGTTTTTTTGTTAGATTTTTAAAGTAATTTAAAAACAAAAACATGTGTTGCTATTTTCCTAAAGATCATTTTATAATTTTATACTGTCAAATAATAAATTCAATAGCGAATATCCCGTAAACAGACATCTGTTAGCTAGCCTTCTCCTTCCCTAGAAAACGAAAAATGCAAAATATTACTTGGAATATATTAATAGTAACTGCCCCCCTTACACCTAGCTTAGAACGTCATCTGGCTACGCCCATTGCTGCTTGTTGTATGTCTGTGTGAAGCAATCACATATGGTACTTGGAATTGACATAATCAAAACAAACATGTGTTCCATATAAGTAATGCTCGTGTATAGAAACGATATCGAGTCATAAAGATCAACGTTCACCGTTGAGTCACAGGGCAAAAATGAACTAATTGATCTCTTTGTTAAAACAATGTCATGTAATGCGCGTATACATTCGAGTTGGTCTGCTACAGGTTAAAAAACTAAGAAAAAAATGTTGTATTCATAGTTAGCGACAGCTTTTCTCCAAAGCTTTTAATTGCAAACAGTCTACTCGTATAGTTACTCGTAATTTAAAACAAGATGTTGCTTGAACGCCTGTTAAAATTTATTCTGCAGCTGTTCAAATTACAACTGAATTGCTAGGTTGAATTATCTTTTAGTTTTTTAATTTACTTTCGCATTCTTCTACTGTCATTGTCGGGATTCTTTAATGATTACTAGTTCTTGTCGCTTTATATTTGTATTAAAAATACGTTAGACTTGTATGGACGCTACAGAATCTGTATTATGTAGAGTACCTTCTCCACTACAACTAGATTATTATTGCGTTTCAATTCCTTCAAATGACGGCGTGTGTCACATAACGCGTGAATAAAAAATCTTTATTGATAGTGCTGACACGATTCACGAGCGAAGTATGTTTTTATATTAAAAAGTTGTAAAATTGGTCACGAAATTATACGAGTGAAATATGCAAATGAACTTGGCAACACTACAGGTTTCAACAAAGGCTATGGAAATTAATTCTTTGAACACTATCGTTTGCATAATATGCTTTTTAAATTAACGAATATGTGACATATTTAGTGAAATAGGACTTAACATTTTATTTGGAACCTACGTTTGGACTACACTACTCGCTTTAATTATTAAGATGGTTTCTTTTTTTTACTGTTATAGTTTGCCTTGAAGAGGCATTTACAGCTTCTCCGGACTTGAAGTGGCCAAGCGCAGAAGGCGCTTAGCCTAATCCTCGTTTTTTAATAACTAAGCTCTAGAGCTCCTTCATGAGCCTCGGCTCGGGCAGTTACTTGGTTATTATTACCGGATTGGATTTAAGATAATCTTGTTATTTGGATATATGAAACAACATCAAGCTCATGATACAATATTTGCAACAATTTATACAAGACCTTTAACTTTGGGAGTATACATCAATAAAAAAACTAATATTTCGCGCTAAAAGGCCCATGAACTGCCACCGTAATAATTAAACTTGTTCTTGCTATCAAAACAAGTTTGTCAATCAATTTTTTGCCAATAAACATAATATTAAAATAATCACTGAATATATAATATAAGACGGATTACTTATTTATTTCTCGATAACTATTACGAAATTATTTAGTTTAAGTCTGCATTAACATTTGTGTTTTTGTATTCATGTTAGTTGCCTTGCCAAGACTAAGTTAATGAGATTTAAATAAAAAAATCTTCGGCTTTAATATTTCACTGAATAAACTTACCGTTCCATTCGCTCTACTTAAACTTTTTAAAGCGCCCAAACAATGAATAAGTTATCACAGTAAATGCTGGTCATAATAAACAACACCATAGCATCTTAGAAAATCTTTAAAACATGTGAAATAAAACACAATGACACGTTTTACATTTACTCGTATATTAAAAAAATAACTTTAGAACGTGGCATAGTTAAGTACTGGAAAAACAATAGCGTATCACATATACCTTTCTTTCTGTGTTTAATGTAAAAGAAAGTTTGACATAAGTCATAATAAAGGGAATTTAATTTATTTTATTAAAGTGAAAATTCCTGAAATAACCTTGAGGATAATAATGTAAAAAATTAATAAACGTATTTTTTAAACTTTGGCATAAGATGAGAGGGAGATTTATTTCATAAATATTTCATTCTTGGTTTTTGAAGCTGCTATTATGATAATAAATGTACTTACATTTGAACTATGTCTATGTATAATGTTTTACTTGTAAAGTGCAAACAACAAAAAAACATAATTAAAGTTACTTGACTCTCTCGAAGCCTTTTACTTTGGTGTTTATAAAGATATTTTTCTTTCTTGAATAAGTATTTATTTTAATTTACAAAAACCTACACTATAACATTAACTTAAATAACACTTAAACCTCAATTACATTATTAATTAGCACGTATAATAACTGGATTTAACGCAAACATAATCATCAGTTCCCACTGCTAAATACAAAAACATTTTGCCATCTCTGCCATTCAGTTGGAAATAAACAAAGACAATAATATGTATTGTACAGTTACGAGAGTGAAAACTCATGGTTGCTATCAACATACTTTTCATTGGGTTTTCCGAGCTTATCGCTATAAAAATATTCTAATTTATTAAACGTTCACAATTTTCATTCTTCAAATACAAATATATATAAAACAGATTTTTATTTAACAGTTAATTGTATTAACAATTAGGATTGAGTTAACTCTACTAGGTACAAAATCGCCCAAATAGGCTTGCCGTTTCAGAGGTCAAGTGAATAACAGTCTTTTTGTCATTTATATTGAATAAAAGAAATATATGAAATTAAAGTTAAAAGACAAAAAGCTTTATCTAATCGGTATGTCTCGTGCCCTGTTTGCAATATTTGACTAATAAATTTTATTTGTAAAAATTTTATACTTTTTAATTCCAAAATAGTCTGTGCTATAATTATTAACGGCACCAGCGTCAATTATTCAGCATATTATAAAATATTTGTTCCTTAAAATAAGTCAATACATTGAATTAAGTAAGTGTCACTATGATAATAAAATAATCTAAGGCAACAAAATTTATCTACTTAAAACTACGTTTCATTAAAATTAACTAACACCACTACATTGTCTAATTTACACAAAACTCAGTCGCATTCACAGATCTATGAAGAATTATCTTTTATTTAGTCTGTACCAGAGGGCGCCGCACGTGAGGAGGTGCATGAGGACAGTTGTTGACAGAACGAGTGCCATGTTGCCACCCACGTCCACGTGTGCCATATCCATTTCCACTAGAAACTTGCTAGGAGTTATGTAGTGACAATATTCTGAAAAAAAAAATGTTTTACTAGCCAGAAATTATACGTCTTTTAATATATTTAACACAGTTTGACATAATTCCTTATATTAGTATGCTTTTTCATATTTCCTTTCTTAGTTTATGTTACTTTTAAAATCTTTATAAATTAACATGAGTATGCATAACACAATCGTCATCACAAATAACGCAAAAGTGTCAAAAATGTACAATTACCTTTCGCACAATGAATCTTGGTTCTGTTAAAGCCATAGACAGAATGAACGGCGACGTGGAAGCCCGCTCTGAAGTAGGAGATGTGATGCAACCAGCGGAAGGGATAGGGCGTGTCCGACAGCGCCAGACAGAAGCCGAACACGGAGAACAAACACGCTAATACTGGCCCGATGAACACTGCAATCTGAAAATGATGTTTATTTGTAAGATAATATGAATAGTTCTGAGTATCAATAAATGGTAGAGTGGGCCAATACAAAGGTGTTGGAGATAAAAAAAAAAAAAAAAAAACACTTTACTTAATAAAACACAACTCTTTAATTGATTGTAATGAAAATATACTGTTACACTTATTTCAACTTAATGATCTTCCGTTTTCCGTTTATATTATCATCTAACTGTTTACATAAGTTCTATAATTAATTATATTTCCATATCAAAAGATGTTTGCTACCTTAGTAGGTGTAGTTGAACCAATGAAATATCCCCACGCCTGAGCGCATAGGGAGGTAGCTACGATCGTGGCGAGGAACAGTGTGGCTCGTGTGGGCTCCAGCGGGTTGTCTGTGAGCCAGTAGGACAGTACCACATATGACACGCAAGAGATCATCTGAAAAGAAAAAAATAGAAACAAATGAAAATCTTTTGTTTTTATTTTTTAATTGTGAGATAAAATTTTTACTGCGTATATTTACCTGAAATGGTAATTCAACAGCCAGTATTGAAAATATGTACGGTCCCAAGTTATACCATCGATTGAAGTATTCTCCTTTTAATATGTCCATTTCAAGTGGAACTGAAACAAGAGTACGAGTTCATTTTATGAAGTTTGAAAGTTATGTTTATAAATCCGCCTTTTCATTTTGATTCTGCAATTAACATGGTCGTATACAATTCTTATACAAAATTTAGGCGCTTGAATTGAAATTATCGACTGTCAAACAAGTTTTCCAGATCGATATTAATTCTAAACTTAAATCGCACTTACATGAAAGTGTCACGGACATCTTTCCAGTGTAGACAACAAGTAGCATGGATCCATACAAGTAGACATAATTCCCGAGCACACTGCTCGCTTCGCTGCCGACACCGAAGTACAAGTAGCCAAAGATGAGCGCTATAACCACGTGTGCCGCCACTCTGTACATGAATAACGACTGAAACGAAAAAAAAAAATACATTTAGCGTCAATTTAGACTCTAATAGTTTACACTAAGGAACTCGGATAGACTTATGGCTAGGGTATTATAGAGTGAAATATTTTTAATGCGACAGACATGGTCATTACTGATTGCCTTGTAATTAAAACTTTAACAGAATGTATAAGTGGACATGCATATACTAAAGTGTGTATCACAGTATAACGTTTCATATTACCTCTGGTAATCAGTTAAAAGGTCAATAGTCAGCTTTACGGAAAATTAACAATTAAAACGTGCTTACTTTGAGTAAAACGGAACGTGTTGATTTTATCTAGTTATATTTATTGAGGTGACCGTGCAAAAGTACTCATAGTAAAATAAGTAGTGCCCTGTCATTGACGTAAAGTATTAATTTAATGTAAAAAAATTTCTAAGGATCAATAACTACCGCCAAAGTAGATATGTCTCTTTAGGGATGCCACCTGTGCAGTACCTTCTTTTAAGGGAAATTAAAATATGTAGAATCCTGCAGTAGGACTTATCTATTTCAAGACAGCTTAAGTTTACAGCTTGAGCAGTTATCAATAAACTTCTTAAAAAAATAATGTAAATATACTCACGTAATTTCTTGTCGTCATTAAGTAGTTTCTATAAAGGAGTATCCACGTTTGGCTAAAATTCCCTGACGGTCTGTAAATGTTTTTAGAGTAATTCCTTTGATATTTAGCGTTGCTTTGTAAAGGTTTTTGCTTGAGTTTGTTGTCCATGCCTAGAATAAATGTACAATAAGAGACAAAATCTTTAAGGAAAATTTACCATTAGGGCGAAGTGTTTATTTTTTTAAAAGTATTTTTTATTGCAAAACTCTGATTTTATAAGTTTTATTATTATAGAATGATTAGCAGACTTTGTCCTTCGGCTTTGTGATATTAAAAAAATAAGAGAATGATCTATGCGGCTACAGACTGTATCTACGTTTCTTCTACTAGAAAGGACCTTCTGAAGTTACGTGCTCATAAACATCCATACATTCATTTTTACCTTTCGCATTTATAATATAAGATGAGTCTTACTTATATGTGCAGAATCTTGTAAACTGATCTCTTCTAAGCTTGCTTCAGCGATGGGTTCCGGTTTATAATATGTTATTGTTTTTGCAACTTTCACGAGATCCACTTCGTACTCGCCGGAGGCGACTTCCATTACTGAAAATACATGAATTTAATATTATTTCCGCTTGTTTTTAGAAAATGTTTGAACTTTTGATTATTTGTGTTCATGCAAATTACTTTGTCTTAATCAAAAAAATTATAAATATCTTTTGTTTATGTTTTCACACACAAATCTTAGCAAATACTTTTTGTAGATAAAACCATTAAGGCATTGTTATAGTGAGTACTGTTATTTGTCTTTGTTTAAGATAGTTAATTATATGGAATTTAGAAATACAATAGCTTTTTTTTTGGTTCCTGTGGTGGCTTTATTAATTATCTGAATGTCTCGATTTGACCCATGTTGTGTATCGGGTAAATATTTTCGGTACTGATTTTATTTCTTTATTGGTTTAAATTTTTCATTACGCCTAATGGTAATTAAAATTGTGTTTTTTCTAACCAGCTTCACTCGAGTTTCAATAATGGCTAGTCTTTAAAGTAACAGCTTTAAATTTATCTGAGCGGAATTTTATTAAAATGTTTTATCAAATTAATATAACGACGCCCATTGTATGTAAAATTTTGTATAATAATTTTTACATACAGTTTTTTTTTCAAAGGAAAACTTTTGAAAGAGCAAATAATCAGAATCAATTAAAATAAAAAGAGTATCATAGTCGTCACGCAATTACGTAATATTTGTATTGTTTGTGAGTAGTTAAGTTGTGTAAATTGTCAATAAATTAATAGTGTAACAATTGTCATTTAGGGAAAATAACATTAAAACATAATACAATAACAATTTAATTAAATC
>LD688971.1:3624531-3634692 GCA_003118335.3 Papilio memnon | reverse complement strand
TTGTGTGAAAGAGGATATGCTTAAGAAGGGAGTGGATTCAGATATGACAGCTGATAGAAATGTATGGAAGAGAGCTAGTTGATGATGATGATGATAGGTAGCTATTCGCTAAACGTTTACAATTTTTTTTTCGTCTTGTGATTTTAAAATTCCTTTTAGCATTTAGTAAGTAGGTATGATAAAAAATAAATTGATTTTGACGAAGGCATTTTTTGTTATCTTGCTTCTCGGTTTAATTCAGCATGATTTTATTTATTTTTTAGGTGGAGTGGGTAGATCCGAATGGAAAAGTTGTTAAAAGAGTGTCAAAGAACAGAGTGTTCGTACAAGAGCACTTTGTGCCGACGTCGACGCTGCGCACGCGCGTGCCCGCACTGGTGTTGGTGCTCACACATGCTACAGTAGACGACAGCGGTCTCTGGGAGTGTCGCTCAGGAGACATCAAGCGCAACGTATCCCTCTGTATTATAGGTAACACATTTTGTATTTCTTCACGAATTGGGCTAGAATTTTCTTGTGAATCAACCAGGCGCCGGAATCGATATAAATTTTTGTTAATACTTAACCCGTATTTAAATAGTTAGTTGTTAAAATCTTGAATTATTTGAAACAGTTACTTTTATCAGATTAACAAACTATTACCCATATTTTAATAGATCCATCTAAATTTGTCGACACACCGACAGAAGTGGGCGTAGACAAAGGTCGGTCTATAACATTGTCCTGTCAAGCCCGTGGGGAACCGGAGCCGAGGCTGATTTGGTACAGAAATGGAGAATTAATAACCGGTAAAAAACTCTTTAAATATTTCCTAAAGTAAAGTGCGAAAAGTATTATATGTCTTTATGGTCACCATTTTTTTCTTTCTAGAGGACGAAGAATCTGATAAATATAGGGTGATGACGAAATACAACAGTCAAGGGTTCGAAGGTCTGTTGACTATCAGCTCTCTGGAGGCGGAGGACAGCGGCGTATACACTTGCGAGGCCATTCAGGAGAGTCCTCATGACACAAACTGCGGCAATACAGAGAGCTTCAATATCACACTACAAGTCAACTGTAAGTAAAAACAAATTAAAAATGCACACTTGCCACCTAGTCAGGTGACGTAGAATGATGTAGATGCCTTTGGCAGCACCCCTTTCATTTTTTTATAGAAAAAGCGGGCAAACCAGCAGCGGATCGCTTAATATTAATTGATCCAACGCCCATGAACATCCGCAACGCATTTATAATACGTTTGTTCCACACCTCTTGATACGTACATGTCGACGACAAAAATTTAAAGTCGCTGATCTATTAAAACCCGCTTAAGTTATTTTAAAACAAATATTTCTTACCAAATGTAATGAATTTATTAGAATTATTACAATAATTTACATCATTGTTCAAGTGATGTGTCTTTTGCAGTAAATTAGCAATCAGCGACATCTTTCTGTCAACCGCGGCATTGTAAGGTTGCCTCAGAAAGTTGTGAATTGATAAACAGATGGTACAGGTGGTACACTTTTAATCAAAATATTTCATTCTATTGTCAGATAATAGATTGCGCTGCATATTGTTTAAGATCTAAGAGATAAAATAACTTTTATTTGGAGTACAAAAAAGTTCAATCTTACCAACCATATTCAATTTAGTGTTAAAAAACTTTTGTGGGTGTTACAATATTTGTTTGAAATGTTGAGTACATTATATACTGAAATGTAAAAAAAATATATCAACCAGAGTAATATTACTACTTTCTCCAATGTGTATTGGTGCTAGCGTCCAAAAGCAAAAGTGTTTAAAGTTAATGTAAGTTTTATTTATATTTTCATCTCTTTACAACAAATTATAAATTAAAATTACGTGATATTTAAGCTAACATCTCTTATAGCATTGTAATTGGATACGTAGATCACACCAATATTGTTAATTAAATGCTCTCGGAGGTCCGTAATCAATAACATAGGTAATACATAATACACTATGGATGTATTTCTGCTTACAAGTGCTCTTTACATGACAGTACAAGAGGCTAACTTTTAAATGTTAAAATGCGGTTAATTAAATTAATTACCTTAATTCTCACGGTATTTGATTATTTATGTACGAAGATCGCATCTCAGATTTAGGATTATGTGAACCAGTAGAACATATTTTATGTTTTCGTCGCAATAATTATTATAAAAAATGTTTACACGGCCTTTATAATTATGAGGCCTTCCGGCTACAGTTGCGTTTTAGAGGAAGTCAAATATGTGATAATTAGTGGAATGGTATTTAACAGAAACGGCCTTTAAAAATTAGCTGATGAAATATTAAATTGTCTGTTTTAGATGCTCCCGTGTTCGCGGATGCCAACGAAACTGAAATTGTTTATCAACTAGAGAATGAAAGGTATGCTATTTAGGTATTTATATTGTTCTATTTTATATTTGAATAATTATTAATTTCGGTGTCTAGATTTGTTACGCAGTAGAAGAAACATACGTTGATTTTCAAAAAACATGTTAGGTATAAATTATGAAATGTTATAATTGCAAGGTGTATAGATAGTAACTATGTTTTAAAAGAACATAGAGATGTTAATAAGTTAAATATTTGTTTCAGTGTTGACATAGTATGCTCCGCGAGCGGATTCCCCACGCCGACTTACACGTGGTTCAGGGATTTAGGCGAAACTCTGTTTGAGTTCCCCGATGAACGAGTTAATCTGCAAGACGGCACTAAAGCCATGTTGACACTTCCTTCTAACGCTACCATATCTTCACGAAGGTATAAATGTCGGGCGACCAACCAATATGGAGAGGCTTACAAAGTTTTTGTCATTTACAAAATGGAAAGTCCTACGAAACCCAGCGAGGTAAAGAAAAGTTTAATTTTAACGCGTTCAATCGACAAAATGCGACAACGATTATCACACCAAATGCGCAATAGATTACAGGTAAAGACTGCAATGACATTATAAATTGAGAAATACTGAAGTATAAAACAATTATAAACTTAGATGTATTATATATTTAGATAACATAACATAAGCCCTATGTGTTAACATAAAATACAGTAAAACAATTTATTGTGGTCTATCCAACAAGTGTACCTTTTTAACAGTACGCAGTACTTTTACCAAAAATATTCACAATAATGTCAACCTGCAACTGTTAGTATAAGAAAAAAGGGAATCAATATGAGTCAATGAGGAATAATTAAATAAAGAGGCAGGATGATGATTTTTTTTAATTTCTTTTGTAATTATGATTAAAAAAATATTTTAGATAACCACTCAAGAGGCACACCATGATAGTGTTTATCTTTACGTAAAATGGGCCGAAGAGATGTCATTCCCCGTGAAAGGTAATTCCATAAATTACTATAAAACTTAAAAGATATTAAGCGAGGAAAAATCTATTTAATCTGTTTTAAATATGTTCACAGCAATAGAGGTTCAATATCTTGAAAAGGGAAGTTTGCCAAGGAGGAAGATAGAAAGTCTTAGAGAAGGAGATTGGAGAAAATCTAAGAAAGTAGAAATAGATTTGGAATCAACAGAGGATGTGGAAGCGGACAGTGAAGGTGAGACATTGTGATCTCTCGAGATATCAAGACTTGATATATTCAACAATAATTAACTTTTTGGTGAAACATATATTTTAGTAACCAACAACATTGTTGTTATTTTTCTCTAAACTAGTTCAGTAGATTTTTTCAAATTAGTTGTTGGTTACACTGGACACTATCGAATTAAGGGTTAAGAATACATAATAGCGTTAAATGTTTCAATTTTAGGATTCTACTTTACTCTTAACGATTTGGAATCGGATACTGAATATTGGATACGTTTGAGGACTATAAACGAAGCTGGGGAGTCACCTTGGTCGGAACCAGCACTGGTACAAACTGTTGAGCAAGTTGAAGCCGAGGAACCTGAAGAAGAAGAAGCTGAGGAAGCCAAAGAAGAAAGTGAAGAAGAGACTAGTGAGGATAAAGAAGAGAGTGCAGTTCCTGCTGGACTGGCTTATTCGGACGCCACGTTCTATGGAGTCTTCTTCGCCGGTGGTATTGTTGTGTTTGCAGTAGCTTGCATGTTTTTGATGAGATTAGTGTAGTTATTACAATTTACAATGATAATATATAATGTTTGAAATAAAGATATTGAATGGTTATTTTTTTCAATTAATATTTTATTTAGATTTTAGCTTTTATTAGTATAGAAACAAGGCTAAAGCTTTTTAATTAGAATGTAGATAAAATGAAATTGTAGTTAGAAGAAAATTAGAACCGTGCTGTAGAATTGGCGCAACACTAGATTGTCGGCATAAACGTCACGTCCCTAGCTGACAGCTGTCAATGTCATTATAAGGATTGGATATTGGCGCGCATTCCTGGCGAGATCTCTAGTGGAGTGTTTAAATTAATATTGCTAGTTACAATTATATTAATTGTTTCAAAGTCTTTAGATTTCCGTTACTGGTAATAAATAATTTATTCAGACAAAACTTATAATAACTAGAATATAAAGACAAATCCGTGGTAGGATTTAATTTTGAAAGCTGTTTCAATATTAACAGCGGCATGAATGGGGCGGTTTAGTTATAACCGAGCACATCAATTCCAGTTGAAGGCACATATTACACCAAACATTAAATCAGCGCGCCTGGAGGTCTTGATACGAATTTAGTAATATACGTATTATTACAAATTGCATCATGTTCAAATATTTATTACCCACACATAGTTCACTGTTCTATTGGTTCTGTAGGCATTACACGATCCGCTACTCGTTTGCTTCCTTTTACTTTAAAATAAAAGATAAATTAAAAATTGACCACCAGAGTTATTTGTGACAGTATATACATGTTTGTATAATTCGTATTCAAATAATAATTTAAACAGTAAAATGTGCATATTAAAGTAATCATTTTTGGGTATCCAATAAATTATACTAATATAGGAAATTACATTATGTGAGAAGAACCTTTCTATTGTACTAGAATTTAATTAGGTTAGTTATTACATGGTATAAGAAAGGCTTTGTCCAGCAGAGCACTGACGTAATGATGATGCGGATACTAATGTTGATTTTTTTTTGTAGCATAAACTGCCAAAGCAAATTAATTTACGAACAAATAGGCATATGAGTGCATATTTTGATATCAACGTATAGATGCGATTTCATACTAATAGAATTTTTATCGAACACAGACAGGGTATGTAAATGCTTTCTAATGCACGTGTAATCCGGCTAAATCCGGCTCGAGTTGGACCAATCATCGATCAATGCTGATATTTGAAAGCTCACCTTACATGTTCAAAACCACTAGCTGTTTGATGGATTTATTGTAACGAAAAAATATTTATAAATCCAGGATTAAATCGGTTTTTTTATAACATTTTTAAATCCATACTAAAATAATAAAGCGTAAACACACACTTTTTTGTTGCCTAAGATGTCAGCAATTACAGCATTTTTTTGAACATTTATTTTTTTAATAAAAAGCCCTACACTTACGTCATGCTTTAGGCTATATATTTTCACGCGTATAAATTTGGGGGGTAAATAAATTGGATAAAAACCCTAATGTGGGAAAGAGAACATAAGCTACGAGCTGCCAACATAAAGGAAGCAAGGTTGTTATGGTAACGGTAAGTTGACATTTGCAATTGAGAATTTGATAAATGTAAAGAATAAAATATTTTTTTTTGTATGCATTTTTTGCATGCGGATGAAACCGCACGGCAACAACTAGTATTATTACAAGTTTAAGGTCAAGCAAATGTTAATTACTGTGCAGGACTATATTTTTAAAAGTTATTAATGCAACAATAAAGGGATTAGGCAATAAAGGAACAAAGCTACAGGAAGGAAAGATAATAAATTTTAATTGGAACATCGTTCCCATCTTGAATTAATCTGATTTCCTCTTGTACAATTTTAACGGCTTAAAATATTTTTATTGCTTCTCAGTCAATTTAGTAAATATACCGGGGGGAAGCTTTCCGAATTGAAGACATAGTTTTGTGTTTATTTTTAAAATAATCCTTCAATAAATATATTCAAAGTAAGTAATTTATCATAAAATCTGAGGTTTCTAACGCACATTAATTAAGTTCTAAGTAAACTCATTCTACGCTTAAATCCCACGTCGGCAAACATCAATTTAACTTATTTTAAGTTTAGTATTGACATTTATACGATGATATGAAGGAAGTGATTTTCCATTACATTTAACGGTAAAATTATTAACATTGAATCACTTACTTCTAACATTTGGAACCATTTCAAGAATCCTAAACCAGTAAAGAACACTAAATAATCACTTAAGTGACTCTGAGTAGCAGCTACAGAATATTGTATTTCATGTTTTGTAGGTGATGCCGATTAAAATTATACATTGTGGATGTTAAGTTTGGTTTAAATCGATTTCTATTTGGACGTAAGGATCGTCATGCTTACCAAAGGGACTAATATATTTGACGACCCGATGACGAAGTTCTTGCGGCTTGCCAGATGTTACCTATAATTTATAGCCCAAAGCTCCATAATCTGTTTGCTATAATTTTATTTCCTTATCACTAATTCTCAAGTACTGTTACTACCATCTTTTATTATGTTAATCAAAAATCGCAGGCCAAAGTTTTTGCATAAAGCTTATGTTATTAGGTAGCTGTACTGTATATCTTTTTCTATTAAATAGAGTATACAAGTAAGTTATTCCGGAAGTAATTTTACTTTACAAAAGGCCAATCCAATTTATGTTCCGCAGAGTGTAATAATGGATGTATACATTTTATATTGAGTCCAACGCTACAAGGACTTTGTGTTTCTAAAATTAGATAGAATAATCGCATCAAAGCTCTTTCATGTTAATGCATGTATTGAAAATTCATGCATTTTAATTTATTTCTAAACAAAAAGACTCTGACACTCAAATAACGATAGATCCTACACGTATGTAACACTAAAAGGTTGCTTTCTAAAGCCTAATCGTTCCTTCATAACATAACACAGTTCCTCTTACCACAATTGAAATCTCGCGATTTAAAAATAAAATTTAAATCAAAAAACATTTACGTCTTGAAAACAGTTTCTGTAAATTAACAGGGACTCTATAGTAATGTATGTCTCACCAGCTTTCGCTTGCGACTCCGTTCGCGTGGAATTAAAAAAAGAACAAAGGTATGTATGTAGGGTTCTTCAAGATTATCCTCTTCATCTATGCCAAATTTCATAGAGATCCGTTCAGCAGGTTAGGCTACAAACTTAAACCACAAACCGATCCACCCATCAAAACTTTATCTATACTAATATTATAAAGAGGAAAGATTTATATTTTTGTATGTATTGACATAACTCAAAAAGTACTAGGCCGATTTAAAAAAAATCTTTCACCATTAAAAAGCTACGTTATCAGGAATAACATAGGCTGTATTTTTTTATTTCACGCGGGCGAAGTCGCGAGCAACAGCTAGTCATTTGTATTTTTTGTAAGATTGAAATGTGTGAAAATTTAAGTAAATTCCAAACAAATCGTAGGTTTACAATAAAATTTTTCGCCACCGCCATAAAACTCAATACGCTCAGTGGAATTCAATTACTGTAGGGGACGTAAAGGAAAAAGCGATTGTAATAAAAATTGTGAAACTGTATCTTTAAATCTGCCACATAATAAGTCTTTGTATTTTATTGCCCATGTTTAAGAAGTATCAATGAATCGGTATACATAAAGCAGAGAACTGAGGTACGCTATACTAAATAATTTTAATTGTATGAAAATATTATTAGTTGATCACTATCTTTCCACAAAGTGTTAGTGACTTCAGTATTTTGCACTCCATAATATAATAAATAATTAACCAATAACTTAACGTCTGAAAAACATAACAAGAATAAAATTTAATACTAAATTTACGTCTAAATCATGAATAAAAGTCTTGTAACATAGTTTCTACGTAATAAAAAATATACCATCCATCTTCACTTAATTTAACGTACTAGACCGAACATGTTTAATTAAATATGTTACGTTGCCTTTTACCACAGCGGCTTCAACACAATAAGCCTTGGATATTGCATATTGTTCTAGGCTTTCGTGTTTTCTACGTAAACGTGGGTTTCCACTGTCTTACAAAACCATATTGTCATCCCTTACATACTTATTGATTTCATTGAGATAACATGATTATATACCGATATTTCGGCAGTGGAATAAAAAGTTCATACAATGTTAGAAAAAAACAAACGGCAAGTAATTTTTTTTTTTAAAAAACAAGGTTCTTGGACGTGTTCAAAACGAAGTTAATTTAATTCTATATGTGAACCAAAAAGAAGGACCACAATTGAGACCACACGATATTGTTAAAAAATTTTCCTTTCCTTATAATTAACAACGGATAAAACATTAATTCTCAAATAATTAATTCTCAAGAGACTATTAGCATGTTTCTTTCTTCCATTCGTGATTTATTTTTTGAATACAATAGGTAAAGTAAAAAAAATGTGGCTCTCCAATGCCTAATCTTTATTAAATTCATGTAAAACAATTTGATATAAAAAGAATAGGCATATATAATCCTATTAGTAAGTTCTTTGTTATATAACCGCGCTCTATTTAACGACCCAGCTTGTGTTCATTTTACAATAACGCTTCCCCGTTCTACTTCGCTACTTAATGCAGATTACAATGTGGTCCTAGCTAAGTACATATCCGCGAATACTCTAATAATTAAATACATATGTAGGTCTATAAAAATTGGGCCTTTAATAAAAACTCACGAGCGTGTTAGAGGAATAGCAAAATAATAATCGTTAGCATCCATTTTGCACAGTTTTAATCTTGGATACGGATTTATAGATGATGAAACTTCATGTTCAATATTTCTTATACAAGTTACATACAAATTTTAAATGTTTTGTGCAGCAATTTTAGTCCACTTTACTTTTCTAACCTCTTTGTACAAGGAAAGTATGGGAATTGAGGTGTATTTGGTGGAGGATAGGATGGATAAGGAGAGATATAGGCAAGGCATCTGCAATTGCGGATGTCTACTGGCCATACGCTTCGTTTCGGTGAATTCAGTTGGCCGTTTTCTCCTTTTCCATCTCATGATAAAGAAAACTTATTGAAAATCTTTAAGTATTTGTTAAAGCGCATTCATCATAAAATAGACAGTACATCCAATGCATGTTTATCATAAATATAGAAATGTACATATTGCGTCGTAAATCTGATACTTCTAACTTTTAGTCCTAAAGAATTGCACAACGAGGAAACCTACTTTGTTTTTAAAAACGAGCTGTTTCTCGTAACAACGTCCACGTGGAATTAAAAAATATACCCATTTACTGATAACACAGCTTTTTAATAATGGAAGAATTTTTGAAATAAGTCCAGTAGTTTTTGAGTTATTTCAATAAATAACTAAATCTAAAAATACAAATCTTTCCTCTTTATAATATTAGTGCAGATGTTAACAAATATACTCTAAACATGTTCAATATTAAAGCGCTTAACTTAATGAAAAAATAATATTTTAAAATCTGTCACCTCCCATTACTCGTACAGTTTCGCAATCGAAAATAAATTGCAGTTCGTGATGCATTATAAAGTTTGTCCGTTTTATTCGAAACTCTAGCAATTGTATAAATGTATTTTATTTTGTTCGCATTAAATAATCCCTGTTACATCAATATATCATATTTGTAAAATTAAATAAAGTTATAATTCTATTATTTATAGTATAATGTGACAAACGAGCAAGAGGTCACCGGAATTCGCTAAAATTGCGAAATAACCACTACCCTTAGACATCCACATTTGCAGATGCGTTATAAAAGTATTAAAATATGTATTGCTAAGGGCCTGTCCCACCAGATTGTATATTGTCTGATTACAATCCAACGTGTAAAATAAGTGATGGAAATATCGGATTTTGTTACTTTATCTGACAGTGACGTCATTTTTAAGCTATCTGGACCTCTATCAGCCATTGGTGGGACAGGCCCTAAGTCTAATAAGGTATCATCTTATTACTTAACATGAGAGCTTAGTAATGTTACGTGAAGCGTAACATACTCAAGTTTTAATTAAACTGTATGAAATTAAAGATTGATTTAATTAGAGCATACTGTCGGTAACATTAGGCTTGTTTAATGGTCGTTATGTGTTCCCTAAGGGGTAA
>LD688971.1:3580702-3595260 GCA_003118335.3 Papilio memnon | reverse complement strand
AAGATATGTGTGAAGTCAACCAACCCGCACTTGGCCAGCGTGGTTGACTATGGCATAGTCACCCTAACTTTACGGTAGGCTCCGAGCCCCTCGGTGGGGACATATAGTGAGCTGGTGATGATGATTAATAATTTGTAGAATGATAAAGAAGTTTGAAATAAAACAATTCTAATGTGTAAACCATTTTATTGGAGGCAGAATATGTGTTAACACTTATAACAATCTGTGTATACCTGAAGTTGAATTATAACCTATATACAAAATGATTTTGGAAATTCATTAAGTCATTTTAAATTTTATAAAATTTCATAATCAAACAATGGAATAAACTTTGAATTGTTGAGTGCAATTTTTAAGCACAGAATTAAAAAACAATCGAATAGTATCAACATTATATTAAATATTTTTTTCTGGCACGTTTTTAAATTACTTTAAAATAATTTTTCGAATGCAGCTTCAAAAGCACGCCATTGCAACATGTGTTAAAAACATTGTAAGATTAATCGTTACATTTTAAACTATATAAAAATGCAATTGAAAGAATATCTACAGCAAATTCAGTCTTCCTGTATACATTTGATATCTAAGGTTAAGAAAACTACGGATACAGCGATATCTAAAATTGACCAATGAAACTAATTAATTGAATCAGGCGCTGCAACATTCATATCCAAAACAGTAAATTAAATTTATTCGCTTCTTGCCTACTAGAAACTCACATCTGTTAATTATTTTAGTTGTTATTCCCTGGAAATGCAATTGTAACAATTGGAAAAGCAAATTGCCTGTTCTTAATCGTCGTTTGAATTTAATTTACTTTCTTCGATCTTGGTTAGCTTCTGATACATAGTTATAGACCATGAATCAATCTAAATTCTTCTTTTACAAAGGCTATTTTTACTAACTATTTAATTTGAAATAAAGATTTTGGTATAATTATTTCTGAACATCCTAATATTGTCATAGTTTTAATATAAACAGTTATTTTGTCGGTAAGTATATAATTATGTACGTAACTATTTTATAAATTAAAGAACAAAATAACTTAGTAACTTAATATAATAATTTACAAAATATCATTGAATGAATGAATGACAAATGAATAAATAAATGAATACGAAAATTAATATATGTAAATATAATTTATGATGAAGTTATTGCAAAAATGTTTACTTAATGTTTTACATACAACCTCGCGATTAATTACTATTTTGCAACATTATATATAAATAAATATTATTGAAACTATAATTTGAGTACCATTCGCACTTGGTCAATGATTTTTAAATAGCGCCGCTTACATCTACGAAAGCAAAACATGGACGCAAACCGTGCACCTACACAAACGTAATGAAACTTAGACATTTAAATAATGTTCACTTTAAGTAAGATAGATAGTCTTTTAATTACTATTTCTTTCTTACATTAAGGAAACATTTTATATATAACCTAACTTTAAAATTTAGGCCTTTACATATATATGAACACGTATTTAATTTGCAATAATAGACACCTTCACTAACATAAATTGCATTTTATTTACACAAGGCGTGGAATGCATTCGTACAACTTAAAAGTAACTTAATTATTTCTTAATTAAAATGAAATTGAATTGGTTTACGGAGATAGAAATAGTTACAACTCTCTTGAAACAGTAGCGACTAGATAAAACATCGTTTTTTGTTAAACTTTTATATTTATTATACCTACACATTCATCACTTTCGAAGCTTTGTTAACAAATAATTGCAACATTTATCAACTAATACCTACGAAATTACAACATAGAATATGTCGAAAATAACCTGAAGAAATTATTATGCAAATATTGACGGTCAACATTTTAAATATTGGCTATAGTTAGAAGAGCTGCGATGAGCAATGTTAGTGACGCAATGAATTTGATAGCTTTGTCCGTGGTTCTAATATCAGCGGAGATAATGTCCACCCATTCCGAGTGGCCGGCTGCATTGCGCGTCCGCACTCGAGCGTGGAAGGTCGTGCTGTTTGGCAGCGGGCCAACCGTGAACAGCGTGTCTGCACATAATTAAAAAGTTGTCAACAAGATCTTCGATTGCTAATAAACTCTCTTCTTAAGACGCTCTGTTATGTAAATATATTTACCATTGGAATTTTCAATGTCAATATCGAACAGCGAAGCAGTATCCCATTCAGGAAGGTAACCCTCTCGCGCCGGTACTAGCTCAAATGAGTAACCTGAAATAAAAAAAATGCCTATCGTAGATTAAATGTCAATGAAAATGTCGAGTAAACAAGTCATTCGTCAAGTGATAAGACCGTAAGCCATTCTGCGCTTTCCTACCACAACTCTTGCTTTTTTACATCTCAGTTTTACTGTCTCTTCATTTATACTATCACACAAAATATCTATTTCCGTTGTATTAATTATTATTGCAGTATTTAATCATTTATACCAATAACAACAAGGTTTTCTGGATCGGGAGCTTTTTCAGATTCAAAATCCATATTGCAATTGAAGCAGGTCACGTTGAACGTTATTGTGCTCACATTGGACGCGTACACGCCCGCCTGTAACAAACAAATATTGTTTACCTTATTATAATAATATGCGTAATTTATTACACTATGTTGTAGTTACAATACGGTTAGACAGAATAAAATCCCGGGACTCCTTTTCCCTGAACGTAGATTTAATAAGGGAAATATTGTTTAAGTGACTATTTAATGAATGTGTACAGTTAGACGTACTTCGTCGGGAGGATTTGGTTTATTGCCTTCAGTAACGTGGAATACAATCGAAGCTTCTCCTTTTGGATTCTTCGCAGTGCATTTGTACTCTCCGTAAATAGTTTCATTGTGCATCCTGAGCACTAGAACAGAGACGTTGCCGCGAGGTGACGTCACCACCTGGTAGAAAAATAATAAATTATTTAGTAGTGTATAGTTGGTGTTGAGACTTTCAATGTTACATTCAAATTGAAGATTCATAAAGGAATGGGTAAAATTAGAATAAAGGAAAAGATGTAGGAACATTAAATATCTATTAAATTATTATGATGTACATTACCATGTCTTCGTCTTCAATAGGCTCTTCAAAACCATTTTCATACCGCCTGAACCAACGAAACGTAGGAACTGGATGAGCAATAGCACTGCACGAAATGTTCTTTCTGAAATTCAAAAGAGTATGTAAGTTGGTTCCAAAAATTTTATTTCTTGAAATACAACAAAATATATCAAAGAACATAAGTGTAAAAACATAACCTGCCAAAATGTTACAAAATTAGTTGTTCTTGTTTTTACAAATTAAAAAATTGAGTGTTCAATAAGTCTTATTATAATGTTTACAGACTTACGTTTCATTTAAAATTGCATACACTTCCTCTGTCCTATACGTTGATGTTGGATAAATTTCTTCTGTATCACTATTAAACATGATCGGTTTATCTGAAACAAAAATATCATCATCTTACGACTATCAAATACATTTTAATGTTGACTTCAACTTATCTTGTTGTGATACTTACGCTGAACGGTGAGCTGTACTCGTTTGTCGGTGTAATATCGCAGAGAGTTTTGTGTAACTTTGCACACATATTCACCAGTGTCTCTGTGATTTAGTTCTTTGATCTCCAGTTGATAATTATCCCTAATCTTCCTTACAACGTACTTCTTGGATTTATCTTTAAAAAATAATAAAACGTTATTAATCATATTACGACTTTCGTCAAAATTATAAAATCAATGTATGTTTATTACCAGATAATATTTGTATGTCCTTGTACCATTGCACAACAGGTTGTGGTTTTCCTTTCGCTTCACAGTTTAGTTTGACTGATTTGCCTTCTTCACCTTCAAAGCTCTCAAAGCGATTTGTAATATTGACTCTTTCTAAAATGTTAAATAGGTTTATTGTTTTGATAATAAGGACTAATTTAACTTGACTTTAACTAAATATTTGGTGAACTTGCAAAGTCTATTTCTTTGGCGTAATAAATTAACTCTTACATCACAATTTTAAAGGTTCAAAGATCATTTAACAACAAACTAACCTCCTACTAGAATCTCAATAGTTTCATTGAGCTCGCCAGCTTTACAAGTCCAGTTGCCGCTGTCTTCGATCTTTAGGCTGTGGATGATGAGAGGCAGCAGGCTGTCGTTCTTCTGCCTCTCCACGTACACCCTGGTGTTTGTGGTAGATCGACCCTCAACGGCTTCGCCGGAGGGCGAATACCATTCTAAGTTCTACAAGAAAATAATTACAATTGGCAATGACTACCGTGATAGACTGGACAGAATTCGTTATTAAGTCATGCATGTACCTAGGATTTAATGTAGTACTATTAAACTGAACAGTAAATACAAATATAATTTATGAGAGTTACGAACCTGTTGAAGATTTTTTCCCTTGCAGTAAATAGCTTTCTTCTCTCCGGCATTGTACACAGACGATCTTGCTAAAACTCGAAGACTGGGGGCGTCATCACTATCTTGCGCTGTTACTGTAAAGAAATTTATGCATTAACAATCGTTTTTTTTTTCACGTCAAAAAATCGACATCGATTAATATATAATACTATCAAATTTTATTAAATATTTTTATTGGACTATAATTTTAAACATGTACATTAAAAAGTTAAAACGAAAGTTGCCTTCTAAAATTTCTACTCAAAAAGTTACTAAGTTCTATATACATATTTGCAGGAAACATTAAGAACACGTGAAGTAGTTAAAGTTGAACGTGAGTGTCAAGTTCGTAGCTGCGTCTAAACGCCGAGCAACTCCATTAGCAAATTGAACTTCTGAACACTCTTAGACAGACGATGAGATTATATGAAGACGTTAATTTAATTAAAAGCACCTTCCAGGTGGCCTTGTATCTGAGTATTTCAACTTTTTCATAGATATGTTCAAGGTAAGCAACTTTAAAGATTTGAATAGCTTTCGACTTAATGAATGAAAGCTCTTTACAACGTTTAAATGACAATTTATTAGAAAATGAAATACGAAGGCGCTCTCCTTACACTTCTCAAAAAAGTCGTCTATCACTAGCATAAGTAATTTATCGTGGAACGAAGTAACAGTTCCGCGTATCCCAGTGGAGTGATACAAACTTATTCAATGCTTTCCAAGGATTCATTGGATTCGTATTCTTCTCGGAGAATTTTATTACAGTATGGACTATCGGGCTTATCATTTTTTTTTGTTTCTAGAAGATGACTTCCATGACCGTTGATTATATAAACTTATCAGACATCAAATATATTTCTTTTGCTATTAAGACTTCATTTAGGATTATCGTGTTTAGTTCAATTTATGGTAACCCGAGCACTTTAAGAGGCTTACAGAGTAAAAGCGATAAGACCTGGGCATCCTTAGGATTAACGATTCACATTGTGTTGTTGTTAAAATTCGTGTAAGCTATAGATTATTTTAATGCATAGGTATGTGATGTAATGTGACTTGTTTTCGTTTTCGATTTCTCCTTGACTCCTATGATTTGTTGGTGCGTATGATTAGTTAAATTAAATCGGCCTTGAATAGTAGTCAAATCAATAAAATACATCAATCTCCTCTTGCGATACATTGGTTGGATTTTTGATTTGTTGAAAAAAATATCATCCCGCTTTGTTAATTTAGAAAAAGATGAAATTTAACTTTTACTAAATGACCAATTAAGTACATTTAAAAAATGTATATAAATGTACCTTAAATGATCGGTATTTTTCTATTCACCGTTGATGTTACAAAGGGATATTTTTGTTTGAAAAAATAATATAAAAGAGATACGTCCACTGGATTTAAAACACTCCGAACACAAAAAGGCGTACAGCGTATTGTTTCGTTTGCGTATTGTTGTATGCCAGCTTTAGTTCAGTATTGTAAAGTTTTGTCAATAAAGTTTATTAATAGATTAATTAATACAAAAATTAATGAATAGATACATTCTTATTTGATAATACCGTGAAATAAGTAGAATCATTGAATAGTAGAGTATACTAATTTGGTATTTGACTATAGCAATAGGCAATATGTGTTAAATCGATACAATTATTGTAATTAATTTCTTCCAATACCATAACAAAATTTGATAAAATTATTTTGCTAAAACTAGCTGAATTTATTTTCTGCGTGTATTTAAAATTTATTGCTTTCTCAGACTACTTTAATTTAACCAATCACTCATACACAGACGCGGCGCTCAGAGAATTTGCATTTCAAATTCAGTTTATTGCATACACTGTTTTCTAAAAGAAATAATTTACGTAAAGTAGTGAATAGCAACAATTTTATTTATAAAGACAAAGACCTTATTACATATAACTAATTATAAACTACATGTTTAATATATTATTGGTCATATAGTTGATCTTATATGACCAACAACAATATAGAGTATCTCGTCTTCAATGTCTCTGGTAAATTGGAAAAGCGCTTATCAAATGACCAACCATACAGCCCAACATACAGCCAGGCAATAAGAGAATCTATTCACTCGCACCAAATATTATCTTCTACAAACATTCTCACATTTCTAATACGCTCCATTACAACTTATAGCAAAAACCAATTTCGTTCAACAATCACATCCAATTTCATTGAGAAAAAAATCTCGGCAGGTCGAAATGAGTGCTACGGATTGTACATCTATTGCAATTGTAGTTCGAGTTCTTAATCAATTCCGAAACTCGATTTTAGTGCTACGGAAAGTTGATTTCAGGTGTATCTGTCTTTTTTTGGATTAAAGTCTTTTCTACAATCAAGTCACATTCTTTAAATATTTGAAACAAGAATTCTTAGAAGATTGTATTATAATAATAATATAGCCTATTATGAAATGTCTCTAATTTCAGCGTGCCTCTTGACATAGGCCTCCTCCAAACTCTTCCACTGTTTTCCGTCTCGCGTAACTCTTCTCCAAGGAGAAGAACTCTTCTGGAGAAGAGAAGAGTTACAAGGTTGTATTAATTACGCATAATATTATTACGATATATATTGATACATTTAAATTTTAGGCACATATCACGTTTTTCTCGTCTTTTTATTATCAGGACCATAGATTATTTCAGTACACAGTTTTAATACTTCAGAGATCTTCTCTTTATAAATCAAAAGTCCCAGGTAATAAATATTTTGTCTACGGAAGGCACGCGTAGCCCTTTCCTTGTGTACGCAAAATGGCGTCCCATTTACTGACACTCTTAAACGATAGACCCTTTTGCATATACCAGTAACAGCGACATTTTAAACATTACTTATAAGCATATTAATAAAAACACAATTTTAAAAAAAATCTAGACGATATCTTTTTCGTACATATTTTCATGAACAGCCAACACCGTTGATTCTTTTTTAATCCCTGTTAAGAGATAATGTACACGCAGTAAACAACACAAGTAAATCATATTCTTCTGTTAAGGATAAACATTATATTTTTCTTTACAACCATAATGTACGGTACAGTACGTTCATAACACTTTTGGGATAGAAAGGTCGCCTGAACGTAAGATTATGGCTTCATCAATTTGATATTCTCAAGAAATAGGATCCATTACGTTTACCCGGTATTTTATAATTTAATATTTTATAACATACCCAAATTTTATAAAATAAACACGTTCCATGAATTAGTTTTGCTTTTAAATTAACCTTGAAATGATATTTGATTTTTATAATAGTTTACAAATTTATTTTAGTAATAGATATGAAATTATTTCATAACAATTTTTTGAACCCATTGCCACATCAATTTCCACATAAGTTATCTCCAAGCTATTCAAAACAAGCATCAGCTATCTAGCTACCAATTTGCTTACAAATAATTAAAATCTCAATAAAAGTATCTATATTAAATATTAAATAGGTCAGATATTAAGAATGTCAATTAAGAATTAAGTTATTTTTTTCATCCTTATCAGAATCCAATTACTTAAATTTTTATCCGCTATAAAGGAACCTCGAGTAATTAGTAACCCTCAGAATTATTGCCCGTGGGCGTGTTTTATTACGTCCTATTAGATAAACAACCTTCCGTTTGCCAAACTGCTGAAAAACTGAAGTTTTTGCACGTGTCCCATAAAGGTAGGAATAAGCGGTGAAATACAGAACAAAAATACCTTTATAGATACGCAAATAAAAGGATTTATTGTAAGATAACCTGGAATACAAAACGATATTTGTGTCTGTTAGTAAATCGTCACAAACCACCTAAAAGGTTATTCAGATATTTTGAACGGATGTTAAATATTCTGAAGTGATATGTCAGGATGAAGCCAAAAGAATTATCTCCTTATCCCTTAAGGTCACTGTCAATTTGTAACGCACCTGGCTCGATGTTGTAGCAGTAAATATTTGAAAACATCAAGTTATTACGGAGCCAGTTAAGGTGTAACTCGTCTCTCATACGTAGCAAATGATAATAGATTTACAGCACCGCAAGTGCTTCATCCGATTACAGAGAAAAGGGTCTCCTTATCATACTCGTTGCTCCAGCTAAGGAAACAACGTGTCTCTAACACGTGACATGTGTGTCATAATTCAATTATTTTCGAAATCCATTTTAATATCATTTAATTACTGGGTTTAGATAACATTGCAATGTACGGTATGCACGTTGAAGATTTTTTATTCAAACGCGAAAGTAAATATTCTTTGTAAGTTTCACACTTTAAGAATATATGCAGCTTTATAGAGGGTGTAATTTTTTAAAACATAAATGGCTATTATAAAGGCCTATTAAACAGACGGATTTATCTGGTAAATTCATACTGGGTAAGTAATAACATCGTAACGAGGCAGATGGCGCGTCTTATGCCGATGCCGAATACTGCATAATGTGCCCTCTTTCAATTCCAAACACTCACAACTCTCGCAGTTCAGACCGTCATTTTCACAATCACGTTTAATTTACAGCTAACAACAATTTGGGAGCAACGCTACACTGTTCTATTGTTATTTCCATAAATACAAAGCTCCGCCGCACAACGTTATGAATTCGAAACAAACGTTTCCTGTACGTAACAAAATTGAAATGAATTTGCCGAAGTTGGAAATTAATTGATTTATACAAGTATTAAACCTATTGCTTTTGTGACTTTACAAATTGGATTTTATGTATTTACAATTTGGATATTATGTAATAACATAGATAGAGCTTTTAATGTTTATGTAGCCAAATTATTTTTTCCACTTTGTTGTAACCTTTAAGAAGCCAGAAACTGAGGTCAGAAATCTTTTCGGTATTAAACATCTGTAGAACTATCGAAGAATATACACCATTCTTCAATACTGTTAAAATAACTATATTACACTAAATTGTATATATGTTCAATTTTTTTATCTTTCTTTCTTAATCTAACTCAAATAAACATTCTTATCTATTATTTTACAAGCAATAGCTCCACAATTTGGGTATATGACATAGTTTATGAAGACGATTAATAGCTTAGAATCATGCAATGTGACGATAGGAGTTCTACTCCCTGTGCAATTGTACTAATTACTTCAATTAACACTATAAGAAAAAGTTACTATTGAACACTGGCACTATAATTGCAGGTGAACTAAACGTTAACTACGAGTATAAAGTTTTAGAAATGTTATATAGGAAATATTGTACGTGGAGTAACGTTATTGAATTTGACGAGCGAGGGTAGCAGCAGGTGCGATACTGCTATTAGCTTCCTTGAAAATATTCTTCAAATAGCATATTGAATTTCATAGCAACTTAATGTAACGTTTTAAAATTTATTAGAAGTTTGATATTTTTCTGTTACTTCTAATAGAATTGCAAACATCCATGGTTTATAATCTCATTAGGCATATTGTGTTCTAAGAAATTTTAAATGACTAGCAGTGCCAGAGAAAATAATGATGACGATATAACTATAATTTTATAATTACCATAATAGTAATAATTATAAATGCGAAAGTTTAGATGGATGAATGGATGTTTGTTAGATTTTGTAGCCTTAACGGCTGAACGGATTTCGATAAAATTTGGTACAGATGTAGATGATAGTCCGGAAGAACACATAGCCTACTCACATTTGTTTTTTTTAATTACACGCGGACGGAGTCGCGGGCGAAAGCTATTAATAGCAATAAAGTGTAATACAAGATTATTTTAATCTAATAATAATGAAATTCAAGAATAAATAAATATATTTTGATCCACTTAAAATATTTCCAACGTCAAAAATAAACACTCGAAATGTATTCCAAAGAAACATTATTAGCCACAAAAGCTGCGCGCTTGCTGTGGTTAAAAGATAATACCTCTTGCAGCAGTAAATTTTAAAGAGCACAGAATATTTTGCAGTGTTGGATTACCGCAGCGTATTGTTCAATTTGAATAGATAAAAACAATGTTTAATTTCATTCAGTATATTAAAACCATGCCTATAACATATATATTTGCAATTAAATAGTAAGATTCTAACTAAAACATTCCAAATTAATTCACTAGCTGGACAAGAAGTTGTCTAAATTAGCGATTCTATTAATTATACGCAAAATAACTGTTTAATCTACAAAACAACATTTATAAACAAATCATTTTCTTCAACATGACAATAAAAATAGGTCTGGTAATCGTAGTATTGCTAGTCGCAGTCATTAGTACACATAGTACACATTAGAATGATTACGAGAATTTGCATGGCATAATGTATCACGTAACACGTATCAAGCTGATGTCGCATCGTTACAAAGTACCCTTTCAATCTAATTGCCCCTTAATACAACTGACATTAAGCTACTCGCGTTTGCTACAAGCAGACGGAAACTTAAGCTAGCTAGGGTAAAATGCCCAAGATTAGATTACTCGTTAGCGAAATTGACATTCTCCTTTGTAACGATAATTATCATAATCGATTGTCCAAATTGGTTAAACACCTCTCACTTAAATTGAATAAAACTTAAACCCATCTTAAACTGCCCTTTAGAATCACGATTATGTTTAAACTGTATTAATAACTATTCAATGAAAGTAACTTAAACTAAGTTACTTCTGTAAAATGTTGGCCTCATTTCATACAATATATTTCTCATAAACTTTGTCTTGAAATAGTATAGCAGTCTACTTTAAAGATGGTTTCACATTTCATCCAGCTATAATAGATAAATGCGGAGAGAAGCGATTGTTTGAGATTTAAAGACGGCAGACGGGCCGCGGGCGCCGCGTGTGGCGACGCGGCGTCGCCTTCGCTCGGTGACGTCACTGCAACTCTCTTGTAGGTCAGTGGAGCGGGAAAACAGTCCCTGGATTCAAGGTTGTTATGTTAGTTTCAAGGAAGTACACCTATTGAAGACTCGTGTGTCATATTAACTTCAAGAATAATATATATTTTTATAAAGTTCAATTGATATACTTTTACAAAACTTTATTCACTTTAATATTTAATAAGAGCTCAATCACGTTTATCTTACACAAAATATACGGTCCTTAGTATAGTCAGTTTTACGCAATTAATCTGTTACCTTAAAGTATTCGTGAAAGCTCTACATTTACTAAAGAAAAATTTACATTAAAGCTTTTACTTGTACAGTAGCGAAATGGACGACATATTCACCGTTCCGTCATTATTATAATTCAATTATTCCTAGTCTATATTCTATATTCTATATTGTACCATGTATTATAAGTGTCTCGCAGAGTACGCTTCAAGTAAACAATACAATCAGATACGGACTAGACTAGTCAAATATTTGACCAGATTGTTGACAACCCTTCTTTAATGTTGTTTTATTATATCTCTGTAAATATACTTTTAGTACAAGACGAAGAAATAGATATCAATTTTTATCTAATAATAATTTCATTTAAGTGTTAAACGTTCTATTTTACTATTTTTCTAATGAATTTCATGTTGTGCGTTGGGCTATGGACGTCATTAATTTGAATCCGCCTACATAATAGGCTTAACTTGACAAGGTGAAAGAGTTAATACCATTAGAAATGTTTCCGCGTATTCGTACCACTCAAGTTAATGATCGAATTTGATATGTTTATACAAAACAGTACTAGGAAATTACCTTGTAATGTTCATGTTCGTAATTGTCAAATTAAATGAATAGCTGAGAATCATTGGGGAACATAAAAACATAACATAAATATAGTTCATAAGTTAGGGAAAAGTCAACAAGATTATGATCGAATGCTTTATGATAGGGTTTGGATAATATAACGTTTTAGTATAAATGAAATGGTTATACGAGTACAGAGTCGACATAAATGGTCTAGCAAACGGTTATAAAGAAATTTAAGCATTTTAATAAGTCACTGTTCACAGCAAAATAGGCTTTTTTTTTCTAACTAAGTTGGAAAATTAATTATCAAATTATCAAATAATTATAAGATACTTTTTGTTCAATAATAAAGTATATGGCTATAGCTTTGTTGTAGAATAGAGGATATTTACAGTTCAGTATATAAACTCGAAAATATTTCAGTTCAAAGTTCGAAAGTAGAATATATGTGGAAACAGTGCCAAATGGCAACAAAATATTTTTCTCTGAAACTCTTTTGGCATACATATTACAATAATAGATTGCAATAAATTTCTGAATAGGTCAAATTTCTAACATAAAGCTTGATATATGGAATAGATTTTCGCTATAATTTTATCTCGCTTGCTAGTTTTTCGATGGGCTAAAAATGGCAAACATATTGAGAATTTTTGTGAGAATATTTCTCTTTTGTTAGATAAAGGCAGTACTAGGCAATCAACTGCTACAAGTAAATTCAATTCGGTAACAGAAGCATCAATCCCGATGTCGGATTAACTCGATGGAAAAGCTTCTACGGTACAATGGATGCGCGCCTACGATATTTCCTTCCATATTTCTTTTATGTATTGTAGCTATTATTTTTACTATATTTTCATTACTTAAGTACAGAATTAAAGATTATCTATACTTCTATACTAATATAATAAAGCGTAAACACACACTACTTTGTGGAGTAGGATGTCAGCAATCACAGCATATTTTTAAATAATATAAAATAACTTAGGGGGTAAATAAATTGGAAAAAATCCTTCATGTGGGAAAGGGACCATAAACTACAAGCAGCCAACATTAAGGAAGCAAGGTTATTATGGTAACGGTAACTTTGACATTTGCAATTGAGAATTTGACAAATGTAAACAATAAAGTTTTATAATTTATTTTATTGTTTACATTAGGAACAGCTAGTCGTGAAATACATTTACTTGAGAGAAATTTAATGTAATTTGTTAAATGTTTGGAAATTATTGGCACTACTAATAGTCGTAGATTTAATATTTATAAATCTGATTAATAAACTTTTTTATTTGCATATTTAATTGCTTTGTCGTTGATATGAAAGTAAATCGTTACGACAATCAATACATTAACACTACGTATGTAAAAATAAAACGAGGCGTCTGCGGCAATTGTATTACCCAGTCAACTGTAAAACTGAGATTGAGGTCAGACAATTCATCCCTCGCGCGAGGGTGCGTCGGCGACGGGCTGGCGCGCCCGACCGGCGCCCGTGACGTCACGGGCCAGATCGATGCCAGCAGATCATCCTGTCGTTGGCAACTATCCTGAAGATGCGTAATTTACAAAGTAAGCCAATCAGTACCCGATACACTTCGCAAATTTTAGAGAATACGCGATACGTTAGTCTTTCACACATGTCTTTGCGATTCACTAACTTGGTACTTACTACGGCTTTACTCGGTTAGATGAAAAGAAAATCAGTGAGATTTTTGTAGAGAGAATTTTTAAAATTTGACCCATTATTATAAAAAGGTCTTTTTAAGCATGATTAGAATGATTGAATGTGATTTTTTATGAACAAAAAAGGCACATTTTATGGCGAAATATTATTGAAATTAAAACTAAACCTTTCCTTACGATCGACATTTTTAAATTTGGTACATAATTTTATAGTTAATCGTTTAATACATTATAAATGCAACAATTTATAGCAGATTCGCATGAAGTGATAATGCATTTGAAGTACTTCATATGCATGTACCTTCCATAGTTGTGGAAATTTGTCGATGTAGTTTAATACAAACTTTGTATGAACAAGGTATATGTTCGTAAATTCGGAACAGCAGTATGATGAGCTACATGCCACAGGCTTCCAAGTTTACGGCCTTGTATTATAAGATAACTTACAATCTTAGAACAAGGTATGCTAAAATGTAATAAAAACTTTCTAAAGCAAAACTTCAGAGAACTTACTATATAGCGGGTAAAGTTGCATTCGAAAATTATAGAACAAAAGTTATAATATTAAAAGCATTCAACAACTTAGTTTAAACAAAATCGTGCTCTTTTCTTTTGAAATTTTCTTATCGAAGTTATTGCACAAGGCGAAACTTATTGGGTATAATAAATATTTTGTTTGTAAATAGGGAGTGTAGTCAGTGTTCTATTTTTTTAGATCTTAGTACATACAAACAATCAAACTCATCATCTTTATTAATTGTGATGTAGTTAAACTTGCAGCTTTAATAATTCCTGAACCTCAACTGTTTTATTTGTAAAATTTTCGATTAAAAACCTTTTTATAAAATACACTAGCTGATCCCTTGC
>LD688971.1:3558800-3572205 GCA_003118335.3 Papilio memnon | reverse complement strand
TTTTTTTATAGTAAGGCCCTCGTTACTTTTAATACAGTTCGTTTAAAGAGTAACACAACGAAGTGATGTTCTTCGAAATCTATATTATACGTTACCGTGTCCTTTTTTCTTGGCAATTGAATAAAATATATCGCTTCCAGTAACCAGCTTATTAGCACTAACCAAACTGTGGGCTGTATATTGAGATGATATTCCACTCGGATAATCTATAAAATAAGCTAACATGGTCTAGAGGTTAACTGCAAATTCATCTATACTAATATTATAAAGTGAAAAGATTTGTATTTTTGTATGTATGAGTAACATAGGCTGTGTTTTTACTATTTTTTTTAATTCACGCAGACGAAGTCGCGAGCAACAGCTAGTATATTATAGAATGAGTGCCTTTGGAATGGTAAATGATTTAGATTTTTCATTTGGAATACGGATTTTTTCGGATATAAATAATTTTTAGTAATTTGTCAAATCTTACAGATTTACAAGGTTTATGTAAATATAGCTGAGTAGAACTATAATATCAAAATGTTTTTTTAACAGAGTTTGTTACATGTAACATAAAAGTGAATCGTAAATATGTTAAAATTTGTAACATTATGTATTACCTAGATTTATGACTCCATTCGCTGCTTAATTTCTCCTGAAAAAAACATTAAGAGTTATAACGTACCGCAATAGGTGTGTTTTAGACTTTTTGCGTGATCATTTTTCATATTAAGTCACGAACTTAAATTCTAATATTATATTTCGGAATTTAAATCCTAATTTGCACGAATATTTGCAAAAGGAATATGAGTAAAGAGGCGCGGAATTGTATGTAAATAATCATAAATGCTACATAGCACCAAAGTACTCTAGGCCAAGTTCGTTCTTCATATTACAATACAATAAAATCCATTGAATAAAAAACAGTATAAAGTAGTTATGTGTTCTTCCAGACAATCCTCTACATCCAAGCAAAATTAAATCGAGATCTGTTCAGCAATTTAGGCTACAAACTCTTACACACATTCATCCATTAAAACTTTCGCATTTACAAGATAAGTAAGATATTAATAGAATAGAATATTAAATCATCATTAGCAACTATAAACTTTAGTTATTCAGACTTTACCTAAGTGAATAGACAAATACACCTGCAACTGTATTTTAGCGCTAAATTTTTAATAATTCCTTTTTACACTCACAGTCATTCGTAATACATTCGCATTCGTGAGTGACTGTTTAATGAAAGAGGTCAGGGACGTCTAAAATATTCATAGGAGCGGGAGCCGGTATGACTCTAACGAAAGGACAATTTAGACTTAAATGTGTGACTAAAATTTAATTAAACTCTCCGTCTAACTTTCAGCTTTTATTTAACGTTTAGGATTTTGGTTTAGAGAATAAAGCATTTTTAAAATGTCAACGGTACAAAGTTTTAACGGAGTAGAGTAGAATTATTTCGGAATAAGTCGGTAACCTTTATCCAATGATTTTTATTTAAACTGTACAAAATTGTTGTTCAATAAAAAGTTGAAAAATTAAAACCTTAGACAATAATAAAAAGTAATTGTCCAAATACGAAAGACGAATTAAAAAACATACAGTAACAGGAGCATGATTTTCTATGAATAAAAAATCTTTCCAATTTTGTAAATGGATCTTGAATCAACATAATTCAAACTGAATCCAATCCGGTTTTGATTTCGAGCAATCAATTTTTTTTTATTAAAATACTCCGAGCACAAACTCATTTCATTTTCGTCTTGCGTCAAATTACAGAATATCAGGAAAGTTTTCCACAAAACTGTTTAAAATAATTGATTATCTTTATTGAAAAGTATAAAATCATTATTTTTATAATGAATTTTGTAATGAAGCGATTTCCAGTTCACGTATGAGCAGAACAAATTAACTGAAGTATTTGGTGTATGGGCGATACTATGTGGAGTATTCGCGCGGGTCCGCTTTCTAATATGTATTAATTAAATTAATGTCATTATCTTAACTAAGTAGAGTATATATTAAATAAATTGATAAAATTATTTTTACAAAAACTGACTGTAAACAAGTCAATAAACAAAATTTTATATTTTCATGTTAATAAAAAGTAAAGAAAGAACATATATTCTAGTGAACAAATTCTATCAAAGGAATGTGTTCATTATTTTTTATTTGAAAAAATATAACGATATAACACGAAAGTTTTGTGACAAACATAACTTATATATATTACATAATACTGACATTTTTCGGTATGAAATATGACAAAAAGTGTCACAGAAAATGTTAGCTCCAAAGGCATTATTCTTTAATTCTATTTCGTTTCATTATTCAACAATTTTCCACTTTAGCAGAGTGTTGAGGGAAATATCCCGCGAGTTTCGTATATCTCACTTTCACCGAGTAAAATTACAAAGTTAGGACAAATGCAAATTTTCATTTATATCAAAAATGGAAAAGTGTATCTTACATTATAAAAACCTACATGTTTGTTAATTGATTTAATTTATAATACTTTCTTATTGGAACATATGCTTTATCTATTGAAATAAAAATCAGTAAGGGTCGCCTATTTGTACCATAAAAACACGGTTTTCTAATTCACTAACCAAATAAAATTTAAAACATTCTGTTTCAGAAGTATATGTATTAAATATGGAATAATTGATTGGCTATATTCGTTGTCATAATTAAGTAAAAACGACCACGTTGGTGTTAATATTGTCCTTTAGATTAAGCAGGTTATTGCCTCCGGGCCTCACGCGCTGTAACTAAGCCACACCCGCCTGCCCCCCATACGCCGCACCACCTATTCCCATGAAACCTCGCAAACTTTCCTAATATACGACAAATAATATGACAGACTTTATGACAATGTTTAATTGCATGCCTAGTTTCACTATTTCATGTGCTACTTTTTTACTGCGTACAGTATAAATATCGTATGATTTTTTTTTCATTTTATAAATAGGTAGGTCTCTTTTTTATATCGGATAGAATTGTAATTAAATTGTAAACAACGTATGTTTTCAAATAATATCCATCTTTTTATAGAAAACTTGCTTTCGCGCGCGACTCCGTCCGCGTGCAATTAAAAAAAATAAAAGTAAGTAGCCTATGTGTTCTTTTAGACTGTGCTCTGCATCTACGCCAAATTTCATCCAGATCCATTCATTCGTTTAGGCTACAAACTCTAACAAACATCCATCCATCCATCCATCTAAACTTTCGCATTTATAATATTAGTAAGATATAAACAACATAGTTTGTATTTGTCTAAAAATAATCCAGGGGTTAATACAACAAAATGCAAAAAGTCCAAAAAATCTACTCCAACAACTGTCGTTGTTAATAATTAATTAGCGAGAAGGTTTTTTTTTCTCAACAAGCTCTAATTAGAACGCTAGACTTTGTCGCTCGAAGCACTTATCTATTTGTTTAGACAACGTGGATGTTTATAGGATGGAATTTTACGCTTAGAAAATTAAACTTCCTCACTATTGACATCAAATGTCAGACTTAATTTATATAACTTTGAATATTTTTAGAACAACTAATATTAAAGTTAACTTGCTAACATTATTTAAAGGTAGTTTTATTTTGACTTCTCGTGTTAATAAATTTATTAAAAAAAATTAGATAAGCATTCATTGAAACATTCATTTTAAACCCAAACAATAGACTTCTTTAACATTCATTAATTTATCGACAAAATAATAACGCTTTGAACTCTGACAAAACGGAAAAGTATCAGTCGGACGGTAGCTGTTTGTAATAGCTGTTTAATGAATCTGCCCATGAACATTTAAAACGTTTCAAATAGCGACGAGTGAAATTTTGCTTTGAGCTCGTTTTAGCTATAAACAACTGAACAAAAAATTTAATTAAACTTCGACTTTCGACACGTTAAGCTTTTGACAACAGTTTAAAGGTTTTTTTTGACAACTTTGATAACAAAGAATTATTTGATATGCAATTTTGATATTGTACGACAAAAATACCTCAGATCATAATATAATAATAAAATCTACATGAAAAATTCTCGGCTATAGACACGTGATTACGTTCCATGGTTATAGACTGATTTCCTATTTCGTTTTTACATGTTTTCTGACAGAACTGAATCCGAGAGCAGTCGATTTTGAAGAATGAGATGTAGATGTAATGAAGATTTTTACCCAATCTGCTTTATTGGTTTTGTCGTTAACCTATTTATTATTTTATTGCTACATCCTAAAAACAATCTACTTATTACTTAGTTCTAGGTTATTATATTTTGTATGGATTTCTCATGGTATATCAACACTAAGGGATCTCGTGAAGAATTGGCAATGAGCCAACGGAAACCGTACCTATTTCAAAGATTACATCAATCAAATGTTAATATCAAAGTTTATCAATCATGACTCATGTTATTCCTTATTTATCGAACTTGGTATAATATTTATATTCGTGTATATGATAAGGGTGAAATATGTGATATGTATATTAATGATAGAGTTATATTTGGAACTGTTATTTCTCGATATTCTGCGTAAAGGAGAAAGGAGGGTCCTTTATAATACACGAGGAACTCAGCTGTTTACCTATCGTTTACCTCACATGGATAATTGGCTCTTAGCTGTGAAAATGTATAAAATATATATAAATATATTATAACATCCTAAAACTCAATTCATATTAAGTATCTATTTTTTTTTTGCTTAAGAATGAACGCTATTTTAGTTTTGAAAACCTGACGTTTATTTAGCATGTTATACCCGGCCCGGGGCGCTGTAACCTCAAGCTATATTTAGCCAGCTACCGCACTGTTTCAACGCTTTTACCAAATATTTACAAGATCACAAATTTATTTGGAAGGGTATGTGAGATAAACCTACGTTAACAAGTCATTTATAATTTAATTTAGAATCTCTCGGTTATTTTTAGAACAAGTAATACTCCTTTTTGTAGATTTAAATTAAGCTTAAATATAAGTATGTAAGAATAAGGTACAATGAAACTTTGCACTATTTAATTATTTACGTCTATAGCAAACTGTCGTGATAGCGAACCGGATGCAAAACGAACCCAGTTATGTCACCTTTTAGCAGCTAGGCTTAGCACAAAGCCAATTCTATCGTGTTGATACGATAAACTCTTTGTTCCATTTTCGCCTCGTTTTGATGTCTTTCATCTTCGCTTCGGTTTTTAATCGCTATCACGTCATATATAGGCAAATCCCTTGCTCAATATTTTTACCACTCACAGCCGCCATCGTAATTGATGTCGCGTTTAACGAGTTAATTGTATTATACCTGTTTTCCATTATAAAATAACTATTAGTAAGTTATTATTGTATTTCAGTTCGTATGTATAAACAAAGTTGAGTGGCACATATGTCCATTAGGTGGTGCTCGCGCGACAAACGTCATCAATTAGCCGGACGCCATTGAAATGAATTTAATTTGAGACCATCCAGCGGCAATACGAACCATTCCATAAATTAATGTCATCAACGAGCTCACAATACTTGCGTTTGCTCTGAAAATTACGTATAATGCAACTTTATTTATATTTTATGGCCATTTTTATACTATTATTTTACTATTGCGTTATCATTCCTCAAGATAAACTGGTATTTAGTTAAATTAATTATTTTGTGTTTAAATTACTAAAGATCTAATTATATAATACTAGAAAGAAGCAGTTATTTTCAGATGGCTGATCAATATGTCCATTTGAAGATGATTTTTAGGAATTCACGTTAACAAATCGTCCAATCTCTTACGTTATTGTACCAATCAGAATACTTGGCTTAGTTTAATGCTTTCACTTTTGTTTTCACATAACTAACTGACGCTCACGACTTCCTCCAGAATGTGGATCAATTTATTTGTATTCGAGTGTTTTTTTTTTCAATTTAGCATGATGTAAATTTAACTATCGCTGCCGTTTCTTATTTCTTCCAACCTTATTGTACTAAGTACGTACTATGGCCTAAAATACGATTCGAAAAAGTCAAGATTGCGCAGTTGGGCAAATAAAGGGGCGTGAATTGATGTTTTATCTATGGCCTTAATATGACTTATGACCTTAACATGAATTATGAGCCTTATATAAGGAATAGGTTCAAGCGGTTATTGTCCTTAGGGCTTGGCTTCCCGCCCTGTGCACCGCGCCCACATTCTTATTACTTATGTGGTCACCCGTACAAACATACGCAGCATGTAAGGCAAGTTGTTATGTAATATTTTACAAATATTGAAAAAATATTACAGAATAATAAAAAAAAACATAATTATTTTAAGTTAATTTGCACATCGGTTAGATTAAACACACGTAGGGCGTTTTCTTCTCAAATGTGAACAACCAAGCAATAAATTATTAAACATATACGTAAGAATAAATAAAATGCGTGAGTGGCATTACCCCTATTAGACTCCAAAGATGACTACAAAACCGACAGCACAATTTAAAATCGGTCCATCTGTTTATGTACCGGACCTAAACACACAACTATAAATGTATTCTCTTTGTAATTAAGTCCATTAAACCGATTAAATGTAATTGTTTGAATTACATACGGATTATTTATTCAGCGATTGGTCATTGAAACCGGAAGGGCGAGTAATTTTCATTATTATCAACGATATTGATGCGTAACCTCGTTTAGTTGAATGAACTATAATTGACACACGGACTGACCCACCAATTAAACGTATGACCAATGCATTAGATTTTTTTCTTGTTTCGACGATGACGTGCTGGTGTCTAATTTAAGGATTTTCTTTATATTTTTTTTTACTAATCAATTGTTTTATTATCGGCTTAATTGTACGCCGACTAAATGATCTTGAAACTTAAAATAAATTTTACTTATACCCTTTTCTGTCTGAATACAACTGAACTTAGTCGTTATTACTTTTAAGACAATAAACAATGTTATCGAAATAACAATACAACGTTTCCGTAACTTTTATCACTATACTGTAATAAAATAGATAACATGTTGCTATTTTATAATGAAGATTAATAGAACGCATCTATTTTCTATACTATTATCGATTTAATTTAAATTAATTTTAATAAGCAATAAACTGTAGAGATAATCAGCCGTATCATATTTAAAAACAATAGTCATTACGTTACAATCTGATAAAATACCCACGCAATAACCTAAACGGTTAGGTACTTGAGTCATAAATGTTTACCGGAACTCGATATTTTTTATTTCGCAATACTTTAAATACGTGCAACGCTATTAAGGATTTTTTCTACTTTTATTTAACTTACCTGAAAAAACTAAGCTGAACAATACTATAACCGCTGCCCACCTCATTTCGGCAATAATACACGATGTTTTACACATAAGACGACATGTAACCACAACTTAAGCGTTCTGAAGTAACGAAATTTGAAATGCCCGCTTCCTGGAGGCTGGCAAAGTTTTCCGATGTGTGCGAGAGGGGCGCTCGATGCGACTCGCGGGTCCCGGTACGAATGTGGAACTACAGGCCATTCGGTGTAAGTGGCGGCCGACCTATGACACGCATGCGCGATGTTGACCCCAGAATCAAACGAATTTAAACTTGGACTTCATGATTTTAAGTGTGACAGATAATGAATGCCACTACAGTTAGGCAATCTATAAGAATAANNNNACTATAGTCCACAATAAGAAATGTTCATAGAAAAGAACATTTCATTGTTGTCTTGTATAGGGCGACATATATCTTATAGATTCACTAACTTGCTTCAAGACTTTTGTTACTAAATTCAGAAGTTTTTTTTTTATTTTTTCATTTTATATTGTGTCATTCAAACACAGGAGTGTGCAGCGCAGTTGTAACTTAAAACTTCTTTGGAAACCGTACGATATCCTTTCGACCGTATTGTTTAACCCCTTTGTCACGAAATAAAGCTCGAATTTAACTCGCTTGAACCCAATTCTACTGGGACATATATGAGTATATTAAATGCAGGTACATACGTTTCTTTGTATTATATTTTCGAATCTTGTCGTACCAAATATTGAAAATTTACTAATTAATTGCACACCGTATAAAGATAACAAAACTCCAATCCGAGGTGTTATTAAATAAAGGAAAACTTAATACTTACTGTATGATAATGGGTGCATATATTTTTTAAAGATATCGTTAAAGATGTATGTCTAAGGAAAGAGATCTAAAAAGTATGTTTTATAACTCTTCATGTTGTGTTATCAAACGTAAAATATATCTCAAAGTTGAATCATAAATATCATTTTTCTCATCCAGTGTATTCAACATACTTTCCTTCGCGAGAAGTTGTCGCAGGCTCGGGGTAAAATATATTTATGCGCTGCGCACTACATAAATGGATATCATAGATCTTCATCTTAATATATCTGTCCAATACGTAAAAAGAGTTGTTTTCCATAATTTTTATAACAAAAAAAAAATGCTTTCAGGCCATTACCTGATTTTACTTCTTTATTATTATGATGATTCCCATCCGTTGATAGAAAGGGTATGTAAGTTTGATAGAGGGACGGATAGGAAAATCCTCTTTTCTGTCTATTAAAGCGCCAGTAGCCTAATGGTTTGGGGTACGGACTACAGATCTTGCGGTCGAGGGTTCAAATCCCGCCAATCGACTTGTCGTGAACCATATCCTAGAGCTTAGTTAGAACGGTTAAAAGTTATATTAGTAAATTAACAAAAATCTACTGATATTTAAAAACAGTATTTGTAGCTCTTTAGCTTTACTAAGAATAGCGGTTAGTTTATAAGTTACTAAAACCTTGCTCATTAATCACCTTCTAGTATAAAAAATAGATGTTTATGCAGTTTGTATAACAATTTTTTTATAGTTCATAAATTTAGTGAACTATTATAGCTTCAAGTGGTTATGTAATCGTCGTATATTGGGATAGTAAAGCCAGCCACTTATGGCACCGCCGAGCTCGGTGGTCCCGAATCTGAGACAATGCGAATCCTTTGCCAAGTGATTCTAGGTCAGCATGTGACTGGCCCTCGTTACATACAGCTTGGACGAGCTATAGGAATGTCCTGCCAAATTTCTTAACGCAAGTATGCGTCACCGATTAAACCCCCTGACCTATTTATATAGCGATACTAAACCCATATTACGTAATTGCGGCGCAGGGATTAACTAATAACAAACATCAGTATTAAACCTTGTGTAAGTAAGCATATATTATTATATAAAAGCTTCTAAAGCGTAAACATACATTATAAAACAATGTAGAGGGTCAGTTGAGAAAATGCAATTTAATTACTTCGGTTTATTTATCTATTACTTCATCTATTATTATTTGAAAATAAACACCTTTATAATACTCGAGGGAAGATTAGACATGTTTTAGATCATACTTAAAAATTGGTTAAATATTATACGCTACAGGCTTTTAATATGAAAGTGAAATACATACAAACCAAATTTCTTACATATTTACAAACATATTGCTCGCGAAAAATATATCTCTCAATGTAGCTCGGGGGTGTACCGTTCTATCTAATTATCAAGTAATCTGCATTTTTTATGAACAAAGTATGTAATCGATGTCAATCATTTTATTGCAACTGTATGTTTTATTGTACGTCTGTTTCAATGAGTGCCGAAAGTTATTCTTTAACTGTGTCATTGTCATCTAAGTCACTAATTTCTTGTGAAAATTTTTAAGGAAACCGCCTGCAATCTTATCATCGATCGATTAAAATCATTACATGAAAAATATCGCCGGTATTTTATTGTTACGCTTTGATTATTCTTTATCTAATTAATCGATATGACTTTGATTGTGGTTTTTCATTTTTTCATATAAAAAGATGGAAGAGAATCAGTCTAGCATATCCGAACTAGACGATCAGAAAGTGACAAGATGTTTAAAGTGCTGGTTTTAGCTGTATGCGGTAAGGGAAACATTTCATAATAACAATGAAATTAAATTTTAAAAGAAATTTACCGAAACCCTATTTTTCAATTAGGTTTCATTCAGAAGAAAATTATTCTAATTATTAATATAATGTGTTGTTAAATTATTCTCAAGTTTCCAAATAATTTAATTCAATATTTACTCAATTAAATAAAAGAAAATAAATTATGATATGTACAAGATTCTATCTGCATGATGTGATCACAAACAACATTTTAAGTTAAATCGCATTGTATATTATGGGCATGGTGTAGAGAATAAATTAATTCCTTCCTGCTTTCTAACTAACCCTTTTGTTATTTTTTTCATGAACAATTAAAAATATGTAAACATGAAAATAAATTGATGAATATTTAGTGTACGCCGCAGCAGCGAGCGAGCAACGCAACGGGAACGCGAACCGCTATTTTGTTTACACGAGGTAAATAAAATCATTTAATTTAACAATATGCCACGTTATAATTACTCTATAATATAAAATAACTAACTTTCGCCCGCGACTTCTTCCGTTGAAATTAATATAAAAAAACGAATATAAGTACCCCATGTGTTCTTCCAGACTATGCTCTACATCAATACCAAATATCATCCAGATTTGTTCAGCCATTTAGGCTACAAACTATAACAAGCAGCCATCCAGCCCTTCGTCCATCTAAACTTTTGCATTTATAATATTAGTAAGAAGTAAGATTGTAATTCAATTTATACGCAAACTTTGACCACTTAACAAGCAATCTAATTGTAAAATTACGAAAATTAAAATATTGATTTCTATAACTAATCTGTATTTAGGGGAAATTTTAACAATCCACGAGAAATAATTGTGAACGATCTCACTACCATCGCCGCTTCAGGAGTAGAATTATCCCGGGACACGGTTCTGTTAATTCACGGTCACCAGAGTACGGCGTTCAATTCCTTAAACCCTACAGTCAAAAACGGTAAGATTGTTCAATATTTTAATCCAGAAAGTTTTTATTGAACCGTAAATTGTAAAATAAATGAAAATTTGAAAAATCAACCTGATACAACAAAAAATAATAATTAAAATGAATAATGAATGTATATTCTATTTTTACTCCTCCGTTTTGGCTCTTGTTAATTTTCCTACTTTTTTATATTTTGGCACTATCTGAACATTTTTTTTTTCCAAATTTAGCATACCTTCAGAACTTTGATGTTAACGTGATCGTGGTGGATTGGTCGACGGTGGCTCGCTTGGATTATAAACTGACCGTGACAAACGTTCCCGGCGTGGGCACGGCGGTTGGCGATCTAATCGCCTTGTTGCTGGATGACAACAGAGTTGATCTACGCAGAATACATATAGTAGGATTCAATTTGGGTGCTCACGTCGCTGGCTTCGCTGGAAGGAGATTGCAAGGACGAGTTGCAAGAATCACTGGTAACAGTCACGTCGTCACGGTATATCTTGAGTAAAGACCTACTTTACTCAAGGTATCCTATTAACTAATTCATTCAGAGTATTTTTTTACTTATAAAAAGCCACTCTATTAAATTCAACCAACTTTTTACAGGCCTGGACCCATCTGGAAACCAATGGGACAGGAATTCGGGCCGTTTATCAGAGAGTGACGCTGAATACGTTGAAGTAATTCATACCGACAGTGAGGGACTTTTCTCTAACGGTCTTAAGGATGCCATTGGTGACGTAGATTTCTACCCTAACGGTGGCAGCAAGCAGCCAGGCTGCGGCTTGTCAAACTCTTGCAGTCACATCCGCGCCTGGGAGTTATTCGCGGCAACTCTACGCGAAGACAACGAGCTATCTGGAAATAGCTGCTCTAATTTCCTACAGTTGTCTTGGAACAAATGTAATGGAGATCCGCTCTCGATGGGCGACCACCAGTTTTCAAAACGAGGGTAAATATATTTACATTAGTAGATTAAGTTAAATTAGTAATCAATAGAGGTGTATAGTCGCCATCGTTTGGAACAATAATTGATGACTTTGTTTATTTTAAGATTCTAAACAGCTTTAAAGAGATAACCTTTAATTAATCCCGTCAAAGGAAGTATCAAGTCGAGTGAACATCAATTATATTTCTGCTTCCAGGGGCGGTATTTACAGAGTCAATACCCGCAGCAGCGCACCTTTTTAATCGATACGAAAATGAAACAACTTCAAGAGACTCAAATTAAACAAACTCTATTTGTATAAAATATTCTTAAGGCTAAATTCATAATAAATGTTTGTTTATGCTTATTTACAGGTGTTTTTTTTTTAATCATAAGTGTACTAACATATTTTTTAATTGCGATACGTAGTCTTTTTTGTAATTGTTTGCATTTTATTAAAGTTTTTTGTCTAAACAATGAATAAAAATATTAATCCATGTTATGTCATTCAAGGCTTTAACTGACGTAATTAGTTTAACTAAGGGATGAGTTACATTGTGTAACTATTCTACGTCAGACACAAAACTGCTTTTTTTATTATTTTTTTTTATTTCCGCTAACGATTCTCTTTAGTAATGGACATATATCTAGATCTTTTAAGCATACGTTGTCTTTAAATCGTGTGTTTTTTTCTTTACATATTTCATTTGTAAGCATAATGTTTTTTGTTAAACACATAAATGTGTACAAATATTTTACCATATAAATGTTATAAATAAAATAACAAGCAACTTAAATAAAAAAACTTTACAAGCAATGTAAGTATTTATTACTAGTACACAAAAGCTTTGCCGATGGCCTCATAATAACTAACAGTGACTTATCAACTGATAGTACCAAGCAGACGAGCTCGTGACGGTCGGTGTTACTGAGAGAGGGTCTCATCGGCAAAGCTTCTGCGCACTGCTAATGGCTAATAAACAAAAAAAAGTTAAATTGTTTTGAACAATTTTGTTTTCGGTATGAACACACAACAAAAGAATCATGACCCCAACACCTCGGTCCATTATAAGTTAATGAATAAGGTATTCAAACAAAAAGGTGCATTTGTATACTAAAATACTTCGTCATTCAAACGTCATACACTGATGTCGCCCTACGACAAATTACATTAACATTAAGGTCAAAGAGTATGCATAATCACAGATGATACAATACTATTTATTTAACTAACACTTTAATTAACTACTGTTTTAATTGACAGTTGAATTCAATGGAAATGAGAAATTATAACATTCATATCTAAACAATTTTGTAAAGCTGTAATTACAGAGTTATAAAAATAGCCGTATTAAAAATAAATAATAAATTATTAATAATATGTGTAATTATAATTACACATTTCTATTGAATTAGACCTATATTGAATTTTTTAAAGGAGTTAATCTCTTTTTAACAATTATTTTAATAAGTTAACCTAAGTTGTCAACATGTGTTAAGTTTTTTAATGTAAACTAATAGTAATCTATACTAATATAATAAAGCGTAAACACACACTTCTTTGTTATCGAAGATGTCAGCAATTACAGCATATTTTTGAATAATTATTTTATTAATAAAAAGCCCTACACTTACGTCACG
>LD688971.1:3502012-3517703 GCA_003118335.3 Papilio memnon | reverse complement strand
ATATTCAATAATAACCATTTTTCCACAAATAAACCTTAAGATATCGAGATAACGTGATTGGCATTATATTGTCAAATATTTAATTATCTTTACCTGTCATTTTTAAGCCTCTTTTGTATGTTGTATTGTTTAATAACACTTTTAGGTATGCCACCTTTTTTTTCTGTAACTTATTTAAATAATTAATTAATATAACTCAGACATTAATTGTGTACCAAATTAATTAAAACATCCCTGTAATAGAAGTTGCCCAATTCAATACGTTCGCATTTCTTCACATGTGCACATTTTGGTTCTTCTATCTTCTGTTTTGTATGTATTTTTTAAATTGACTTTTACAGTCGATTATTAATATGTTCTCCTGTAGAAACGGTATACCTAATATTTGTTTGTCGAAAAATATTTATAAGAAAAAGTCAACATTTCATAATAATTATTAATATTTAATTTACATTTCCATTAATATACGATTTATTAAATGTTGTAGGAATAAAAACCTATACATCATACAATGTGAATACATATTTATTGTGTTGCAATTAATTTAAAAAAATCCATAAAGTAATGACAATTTCTTCTATATTTTCCATGCGCCTGGTTCAGGGACAGTCGGGGGTGGCAAGACAGGCGACGAGTGAGGTTCAGGCATGCTCATTAAATATTTCGTAGTCCAATAGGCGCCGAAAGCTAACAGCCCCGTTATTAAGATGCTGTAAGAAAACGTGCGTGTCAAACAAGCTGTGTGTAGAATATCAGGTAAACAAAAAATAGTAGTAAATTATTATATAAAAATATCAATAAAGCCATATAACACTCCAGGGAAATATACGAATAAAATGATACCTCACTCTTCAAAATCGGTTCAACCGTTTAGGCTTTGTTCGCTACAATTGACATACAAGCCAAGAAGTTGAACTTGAAACAAAACTGAATCCGATTATTCAATAGAACCAATGTAATTTTATGAATGTTATGAAGTTACGCTAAACATTTTGTTGTGAAATTGCAGCAAGATAGGGCTAAACGCTTGATCTTGTATCATAGATAATGGAAGTACTTTGCATAATATTACGCAATATTAGTTGATAAAACATAAATGTACAATAGTTGTTGTTAACAAGACAAACACGGCACTTGAAAGTAATTTACAGGTGATTCGATATAAGTTTTAATTTCCTTGTTAATTTTAAATACTTAATACAATGAGCACTGAAATATTTGTTAGATTATTCTTTTGATATTTTTTATGTCATTGAGGCAAAATAAACCGCCAAAAACTGTGATCAGAAGAAAAAAATTGCCACCCGCCACAGTTGTTATAAATATCGCATGATTATTAATAATTAATAGTAACTAAATCTTCCAATCGTAAGTTTCGCGATAAGCATATTAATTATTTAATTGTACAAAGTTAAATTATTAGCGAGATGTTTTGTTCCGTGTCTACAGTCATTTTTGACCGACTTCCCAAAAGAAGGAGGTACTCAAGTCGTCTGTATGTTTTTTTTTTATTTATTTTTTTTATGATGCCTTTAGCAGGAATCTGTTCGCACTTTTATTCCAATTTTTTAACGTTCACACTTTAGGATAAAGGTTTTAATTATTCCCTGCAAATAACTCAACAGTAAATGATTGTTGAAACTTCTTTCATTCCCGAAAATAACAACACACTGTCTCTACAAACTTAGAACTTTGCCATTGATGGCAAAGTTCTATTATTGGAACCTCGGAATCAAACACAAAACTCGTTCACAATGCTTCCAAGGCGAAACACTCTGGTTTATCTTCTTTAATTTTAAAGNNNNCTGTTATTTAAATGATCGTTTTATTTAAATTGAAACAGCTACTTACAATCCAAATGGCATTTTCTTGCGATCCTTTCACTACTGACTGCGATCGTAGTATTCTACATGACAATGGGGTTAGAGTTCGCTCGTAGAGTTATAACAATGTAATCTTTTATAGCTTTTGTATATATTAACCTTGTTCAACATCGTTAGGATAGCTATAGTGTACGATTAAAACTATAATAACTTATAAATCATGCATTTAAATGCTTAAACATTACCGAACCATATATGGGCCGAGGTTATGGAAATTATTGTTGGCTTTCAAGTTTCCGATTATGGGAGTCAAGATTGTTAATTACATTCTTAGGATTCTCGGCATTTTTTTAAATACAAGCCTCAACATTTATGGTCAGGAAATTAACTAAAGGTTAGTCAATTAAATTGATTTAACGATCCATTGCCAGCTACAATAGTTTTCTGATACTTTCATCTTTCCGATACTGTAGCCTACATATTTATATATCGCATACCCTAAAAATATTGCATTATTATCAAGTAACATAGAAAAATCATTTTGGTTCGTGTTTATGTGTCCAACGGTAAAATAAATGATAAAAAAGAAACACGCTTCTAGAACTTGAATATGGATACGTTAAGGAAGTAGCTATAGTTAAAATTGCTCATTTTATCGCTTGTCTTTGTTATAGCTAACTGTGTGCCGATAGCTGCTTTCGTCCAAGTGAACATTTTGTTGAATAAACATTAGTGTATGTTTAAAACTTATTGTATGAACTAAGGGTACATTGAGCGTAACTTTAATAAATATTATTAACCACGGTTTAAACATTGCCGTATACAATTGTATAAGTAGATTTTCCAATCACTAATTGCAAACGGGCTTTTTAGAGCATTGAACACATTAAGAAAACAAAAAAAAACAGCTCTTCAAATATATTCACTTATAAATTAGGTATATTACATTATTACCATGAAATCAAGTAAACCGTTCTAAAATAAAGTATATGACATACATAAGAATATAAAATCTACCAGGGTAAAAATACCGGATAAGAGACACAGGGTTCCGATTGCAAGATAAGTCCTATCGAAGGTTCTACGCGGTGCCGGACGGTGGCGGCTTTGTTCTGCAGAGCTGTCTTGAGACTCACTTGGTATTTGTCGTCGACTACGCATTTTCTTAAATTCTATCGAAATCTAAAAGATAAAACTTTGCGTTATAAGCATTCACCCAAACTCGTTTCTTAAAGATAAAATTGAAAGTTTGGTAATTAACATTAGGTTTGTAGATGCAAAATATGATCGCTGAGCAGGAATAACTTTATAAGTTAAAAGTATACCTACAGTATTAATACAGGAAATGCTAGTAAAGGAGTGAAACATAATGCACGGAATTTATAAATCCATACCTTATATCATTTTAATTGTTATGGTGATGAATCTTTAACATCTATTTATGATTAAAAGCCTACATTCGTAAAAAACAAGGTCGTTGTAATTTCATTTGTATAACTAACCAATATAAATCCAGTCACAATAAGTAGCGCCATCGCGGACAATAAAAAGTACCCTTCAACGAACGGTTGTATGTGATCATCAACAACCGTTGATATAATAAGGCCAATAGTGAGCACGATTTGGGTCCAGATGGCGCCACCGATCATCGTCTGCTCGTCATTATCCTTCGACCTGGTCTCCACTTCCGCACCGGTCCAGAAAACTGCAGCCATTATCACAACACCCAGACTCAAGAATTTAAAAACTATGCTAATATTTTTAGCATTAATTTGGAACATTACATTTAATTTATATATAAAATAAAGCAACTCTACAATTCTATTGCACGTTTTTATCGAATTGTAAATTGTTTATCATAAAGATTTTCCTGTCTGTCAATTTATCCGTCATTTAGACGTTGACAAAATTAACTACGTTTATAAATTGATAAAGAGGTTAAATTATAATTTGTCGATGGAAAGGTTAGTTAAAGCAAACAGCGACATCAAATATCGCAGGAAGGGAATGCCTGCACTAATAGGACTAAAAATCTTACAAGTTACACCTTTCTAACATCAAGTCTGCTTCTTATTTACTCGTATATGTCGCTTGCTATTAATAATCCTTTGCTATTTGCTTTAATCGTCGTGGTTCTTAACAATACGCATTGATTGAAATAATTAAAGAGCAATTATTTCTGATTCAGACTTTTAAAATAAGTCACGGAAAAATTAAAAAAACACGATACATCATAAATAATAAACGTATTATTATAATAAATCCGTTTATGAAATTAAAGCAATTTCATATGATCAGTTACACATTAGATGCCTATCAGATTGACCAGATAAACTAAATAGCTATACTTAATGCAAATTTATTTACACTGAATACTGCTGTATGTTTGTCTAGTTTTATTGTGAACACCACTCAACAATGTATAAACTTATATTTTGCGGCCTACTCTGTGCTAACGTGGCCGCTGAAAATTACGTAAGTTAATTCATTAAATACTAAAATTTCTTACTGAAATCCATATGTAACCGACCAATACTGATTGTCGCCCGTTTATAATTTACCTAGGCAGATCGTCAAGAGTCGGCAAATTTCAGTATCGAAGAAATTCTTTTACAATGCAATATTACACTTCGACACATCGTTTTGAGTACATATAACCAAGCTGAACCCATCGGTTTTTGGTAGAAGCTCATAACCACAATAAAAATATTACAGTCAAATCCACAAACAAAAGAAAATCATTGATATCTAAATTCTTTCAGGGTTTGTTTACATTAAAAGTGACTAACTTGGTAACATGCAAAGGCCCAAAGCCCAAAGACTGCTGTACAATAACAGCGAGGATGGAAAATGGGGTCAACTTGTACTACGATATTGAAATAAAAGAAGATGTTACACCAAATAGGGTGAGATATGTATTTAAATAAATTAAATCAAATTCAATTAATCTCCCGTTCTTTTGTATTACAATTACCCTTGGGTATTGGTAGGATGTAGATGATAAAGGCATTCCCGATGCTTATACATAACGTATACTGCTCGTCTTTTTGTCACATTCTACCATAATAAATTATATTACGATTTAATAGACGTTTGAGAAGAATCATACGAAATCTACATACTCCAATAGTTACCATTTTATGAATGAATGCGGCAGAAATATATTACATGTGTTAATTACAGGGCAAGATTGTAGCGAGTGCGAATGGCAAGCAGTTAGTAAGGCTACAAATGAAGAAACCCTGTGATCATTTGTTTATGGGCCCCTTGTTCCAGTCGATACTGAATGTAACACAGGAATGCGTTTTCATAAAAGTAATTTTGTCATATATTTTAGTATGAGTACCATAAGGATTTTCATTATTTGGTTTACTTAAATAATAGTCATTGTCATAAAAGCACTTTAAATTGTATAAAACATTCTATTTGAACTTTTATACGTTCTTTTAACGTTAACCATAACAATTCGAAGTTATAATAGCGTATTTAATTTTTCATGTAAAAATATTCATACCAAAATCGAAAAACATCAATAGAAGCAAGTTACGAATCCTAATTTTCTTCTTATTTAACTGAACAATTACAGAAATGCTATGTAATAATCGTCAATTCAATGTTATTACAACAATGTTAAATGTTAAATTTGTCGCTATCTAACGATCACATTTACTAGTTAAGTAGGAATCTTGATTGGTATCGTTGAGGCACCCACTTCATAATCAGGAACTATGACGCACGCAGCTCGGTCTACACATTAACTAAGACACGGTATGAGAATTGAAATTTTCATTATAGAGGTGTACATTGTACCTGCTAGTAATCTCCTTAAACAATTAATTTGACATTCAAATGAGACTGAACGATTGTGAATTTCGTCGCTTTATAATCGAACTAAGTAAGAATTATACGCTAACAAATTCACAAGCAGTCAGCAGATGCCAATAGAGAATTACTCGTATATTTCATTCACCTATCTTCTCTTTATTCCACAGGGACACTATACTTTTAATATAGATATAGAGAATATTGCGCAGAAGTACTACGGGGGCATGTTCTTGTACGGCGACATGACGTTCAGGTCAGTCTTCTACAGCGACGAGTGTAACTTCTCCTGCACCGTTTTATCGGTCACGTTTACACCGAGAAACGAAACATCGCACACAAGGCTTGGTGTGGCATAAAATATTCACCTAACATAAAAAAGAAATTCAATAAAAAGAAAAATATTATTAAAGAGATTTTATTTCTAAAAAATGTCGACATAAATTAAACCCTTAACTTAATTATTTTTGTAATTAAAATATATTTGTGTATTTGTACTATCAATAATTAATCACTCGTTTTGATTAATCGAAAGGACAATTCTCTTCATTGTCTACTTGTGCACAATACATTCCTCGAGCCCTGAAACGGAAAATAAAATAATTAATTTAAATTGTCTAGAAATCAAAAGCTTTTAGCATTAGGTACTGTTAAGGAGGATATAAGTACTGGACGAATAACATTAATTTAGAATGACGAGCAACGTATGCATTGGATCCTTACAATATCCATTATAGGCTTGTGTACATTAGCGTTCACTTACGTATCAGGTATATCGTTGCCTAACAACACCGGTCTCCTGTCCATACGCAGTCCCCAGCGACCCTGTTTGGGACACGAACTGTCGCAGGGGATGGCGTCTATGTGCAGACGGCGACGCACGCTTGCCGCGAAGTAACACGAACTCATGAAGTGACTGCACCGGGATATACCTGCGAACATACATATAATAAAATACTAAACACACATGCCATTTTCAAGTAATGGAATTATTGGTTTTTATAAGTTTTGCATAGGACATGCGCCATTATAAAAGATTTTAGACATTGTATTACCAGATAAAATTAGTTAAATTATGCATAAACTATTTTAAAGTGACAGTTATTGATAACTTTCAATAATTTCAATGTTATTTCTATCTTGTAATTAAGATTATTATGTTTTGTCAATAGTAATTAAAACAATCATTGTTTTGAAAAATCGAACAATAACTATATGATATGTTCTCTGCAGAATATTAAAGAATTCAAAGATAAGGTAAATGACAATATGGTTATTGACGAATCATTTAATAACAAATTATTGTTTTCATTAATACTTATCCGATAACGCTATTGCATTTGAAATAAACAAAGATAAATTAAAAAGTTCATGTCTATAATAACCAGACTAGTTATTTTTGCCGACTTTTATTGTGTGAATAAAAAGCAATCATTTAATTTGGTCATAGTAGATTGCGGAGATCCTAGTTCACTTGGTTCGCTTAGTTGCATACAAAGATTGAACGTCTTAATTGGACTTTATTGATTCAATTGAAAATGTTAAAGCGTCTATCTCCTCAATTTAACACTGTAGCTGATGCTAAAGGTATGTGATAGTAAGTAACTACTAATACTTTACGCGGTATGAAGGTTCTTTGAGTAATGGCGATCGACAGAAACATTTACTAAAGATAAAAAGACATATAAAAAGGGTAAATACTCTACGATCTCAGAAACATACTAAGTAATTGAGAAACGATCTGGTGGACCCGAGAATCGATTTGGTTAAAATCAGTCAGAAAAAAACTTTTTTCTTTTATGCATCAACCGATTGTGTTAATAAATAATATTGTTCAAAATTATAGTTAATCTATACTAATATTATAAAGAGGAAAGATTTGTATTTTTGTATTTTTGTATGTATTGAAATAACTCAAAAACTACTGGGTCGATTTTAAAAATTCTTTCACCGTTGGAAAGGTAATTTATCTGTGAGTAACATAGGCTAAATTTTTTTTAGTTTCACGCGGGCGAAATCGCGAGCAACAGCTAGTATAATATATTTTTACATTTTTATTAACAGCTAGTGCTTACATCAAAATTACATTTCGGGCTTCCATTTTCTTTTTTATTTTGTCAACTTTGTCAACTAGCTGCTTATATTAATAATCATCTATAATACTCACGCATGAGATGTCCCTTGCACCCGGGCTGCCTCTGCCCCCCATTGATGCAGAAGTCAGCGTGCCCTACAGGGCCACTCTCCCCCAGGAAGCCGGCGTTGGTGTGCAGCACGTGGACCACGTGTGCGTCTTCCCGGGTCAGACGGAACCGCCGGGAACCGAACTCACTTACTAACGGTCGAGCTGGATCCAGACCTATTGTAAAACAACGATTGCAACATCAGAAAACATTATTGCAAGGAGAATAACATGGATGACAATTTGTTTTGTTAGTCACATCTATCGGAAGGCGAAATAAAGCGCAGCTGGCAGGCAATACAAATATTGTGTAAATTATAATCTACTTATGATATAAGTACTTACTTACCTATACCTAGATCACAAGTGTAAAAGATAAGGATATAATCTAGTATCTAGCCGTTCATATACCTATATAGGTCGGATGTTACTAACTAGAAACGCCAGTACAATCTAACGATCCCGGTAATCATCGTCTATTAGAAATAATATTAAATTTTAGTACATGATAAAATTACTTTAAATAAGTTCTCATAACGGTGTATACGTGTCTACGTTAAAGGATTTAAAAAATGAAGGTAGAAATCAGATATACCAAGGTATGTTATTTAAAGTCAAATCTATCTTATGTGAACTATTATATTATATTTTGAAAATAAAAACAACAATATTTTCAATTATTATGATTAAAATAATAACTTTTCGCGGAAGTCGTTTAGAGTTAGACGCTGGTTCTAAAGAACATTGCTTCCAAGCAATGTCAACTAACAATTGTGTACACAAGTTTATTGCAATTTTCTATCGTAAATAGTGTATTGTTCTCTACGTACTCAATAAACATGAATACGACGATGCTGTGATTTTGTTATCTCAGTTTTTTAAAACGTATTCCGTTAAACGCAAATAATCGCTTTGGATAATAGAAATATGTACATTTTCGTGTGTCAAAGAGTAAAGATGTAAATTATAACCTATTCTGGATACCGGAATATATTAACTCAATTAAATAGGCGTACCATCGAAGTTTTGGAGAATTTAAGGTATCTAAAACATGCAAGGAAAAGTCACATGTACGCGACATCTGAGGTTCATCCACATGTTCACAATTTACAGGTAGATAATCCAACATCGTCTGTGACTTAGGTTGTTTTACTACTTTCTAATTACCTTTTAACATTATAGTTGTTTATCAACAACCAATGGGTGGATGCAGTGAGCAAGAAAACATTCCCAACTATCAATCCTCAGGATGAGAAAGTCATCGCGCAAGTTGCTGAAGGTGATAAGGTAATTGTGTACAACATTGATAAACTCTAAACTGAACTTAACAATTTATTCCCTGACACCAAATACAAAAATGTTTTATATTTAAACATATCTTTAGGTATTTTAATTTCTTTAAATTTTTCTGTCAGGCTGATGTAGATTTGGCGGTAGAAGCAGCTAGCAAAGCATTCCACCGATACTCGGAATGGCGTACAATGGACGCCTCTCAAAGAGGCCGTTTGCTTCTTAAACTGGCAGATCTAATGGACAGAGATTATAAGTATCTGGCTAACTTAGAAACCCTAGATTGTGGGAAACCGGTCAAACAAGCTGAAGGACAAGTGCTATGGTCGGCGAATATCATTAGATATTACGCAGGGAAATCTGATAAAATTTTGGGACACACTATACCAGCCGGTATGTAAACTAAACCAGAAAAATAAACTTGTATCTTATTCTTGTAAAACAATGATGCAACGTGTTATTTTGCAAGTGATTCTTTTAGCAATTGACTAACGTAAAATAGTTTTATCACTAGAAGTAGTATTTTTAAGTTCTAATATGTTTTTTTTATATATATTTTTTTTGTAGACGGAGAGGTTATGTCTATAACTTTAAAAGAGCCCGTTGGCGTCTGTGGTCAGATTTTGCCATGGAACTATCCAATCCCTATGTTTGTGTGGAAGATTGCTCCGGCCTTAGCGGCAGGTTTGTCAATTAACTTGATATCACTGTTGGGTCCTTTAATTATAAATTTAACCCTTGTAACGTATGATGCAGGTTGCACAGTAATTGTAAAACCAGCCGAACAAACCCCTCTCACTGCTCTGGCTATGGCAGCTCTTATCAAAGAAGTTGGTATCCCACCTGGCGTCGTCAACGTCATCCCTGGGTACGGGCCAACCGCAGGCGCGGCCTTGACCACCCATCCTCGTGTTGACAAAATAGCTTTCACCGGCTCTACTGAGGTAACTGATAACTGGCCTTCCAAGGAAATGTTTTATTATCTATTTGTTATTGATAAATTAAATGAATAGAATTGGTCAAAACTCCACAAACAAACTTCCATTAACTTATAAATTAACATACTTTCTCAGTACCTTTTACTAGTGGGTAAAGACCCAATATAAAGATATTTAATATTTCTAACAGGTCGGACGTATTATAATGAACAATGCTGCAGCAACGAATTTGAAAAGAATAACTCTTGAGCTCGGCGGAAAAAGTCCCTTGGTCATTTTCAATGACGCTGATGGTTGGTACTTGGTATAATGGAGTATATTGAGAACAATATACTCGTATAGAAATACGATATAAAAAATAAATTCAAACGTACAATTTTATTGTGGTTTTCAGTGGATACTGCCGCTCAAATTGCCCACCGCGCTGCGTTCGCTAACGCTGGTCAATGTTGCGCCGCGGGTACACGTACTTACGTACAGTCCGGCATCTACGATAAATTCATTGCAAAAGCAGCGGAGATAGCAAAGAACAGAACTGTAGGCAACCCTTACGAAGACGTGCAACAAGGACCACAAGTATTAACATTTTCAATTTACCGAAAACGAAAAATAGATAGCAATATGTTTTTGCACGGATTATTCGTATTTAGAGCATTGTTGTAGGTATTATAAATATATTAACTCCTATTAGGTGGACTCTGATATGTTCAACAAAGTGATGGGCTACATAGACGCGGGTAAGAAAGCGGGAGCGCGCTGCATCGCGGGCGGCAAGCGCCGTGGTAACGTCGGCTACTTCATTGAACCTACCGTCTTTGCCGACGTCAAGGATGACATGAAAATTGCAAGAGAGGAGGTAAGTTAAAGAAAAAGTAGAAAACTATTCGGTACAAATGTGATTTCCATATTTAAATCACGAAGACAAATAGAAAATATTAAGGAAAACAGTAACGACATATTGTACACATAAGTATACTCAACACAAGCGGTGGCAGAGCGTATGACTTGTAAAAAAAAAAATTATGTCTACCAGATCTTTGGGCCAGTTCAGAGCATCTTGAAGTTCGAGACGTTTGAAGAGGCAGTGGACCGCGCCAACGACACTAACTACGGCCTCGGAGCTGGTGTTGTCTCCAAGGATTTCACTACCGCCTTGGCCTTTGCTAAGCTCGTTCGTGCTGGCACTGTTTGGTAAATTCCTTCCTCATTGACTTAAAAGCAAACTACGAAACAAAAACATCAAAAATGTTAGTATCAAGTCTTTAATAAAAACGATTCGAAATCGCTTAATGGTTTCCATACACGTTTCATTTTAACGTAAGAATATTTGAAACATTACATCATTATAAAACGGACAAATAATAGACATACATTTAAAGGAGTCAAGAAAATCACCTGATTGTATTCTATGTTAGATTTTTTTTTTAATTGTCTTCTTTATAGGGTCAATACTTATGAACACGTGACGCCACAAACTCCGTTCGGCGGATTCAAAGAGTCTGGCATTGGCCGAGAACTGTAAGTTAAATTTTAAAGATTGGCCTTTTGTTTACATACTTAAGTGGCATTCAAATCTAATGGGTATTTTAATGATTGCAGGGGTGAGGACGGTATCATGCAATACTTAGAGAACAAGACTGTCACTATGAATATGCCTAAGAAGCCTTGCCTCTAAAATAAAAACGTATCTATACTCAGTTTAAAACTTTTCGTTTTTTTGTGTTTGTATGGTATGTCACGCTATTAAACAATACGTAAGTTATCATTGTGTATTTATTTATTGTAGACATTCTTATATCTGGCCTAAACTCTTCCTTAATCGCAAATAAAATGTAATAGAAATTCAATTTCTCATAAAACGATAAGACTGGCAATAATTTGAGATTTAATATAGATATGTATAAACAGTAAATAATGTAGTTTATAAAAATACAAATTAAATAAAGTAATGCATGTAAAAACTATAATATAAAATACCGGCCGGCAAAAAACACTATATAAAAAACATGATTACACATTTTGTGGATGGCAAGTTTGAATAATAGGATGGTAACGACCAAAGATTGCAAGTAAAGATGATGGAAATCAGTAGTCAATTATTTTAAGTCACTGAAACCTCATTAAGCAATGTAGGTGATTGAAGTTTAAGTAGGTATTAAACTTCTATCATTTACATTACCATGGGTATGTAAGTAGTTGTAAAAATTGACATATCTTTTAGATAAGGCATGTATCTAGCTACGATAAACACGGCACGTTGAATCTTGTCAATATATTCTCCGCTCATTGAAATAAACATGCGGCCATAAATAGATCGGATGTCGCCGACCAGACTAGCCGCTTGCCCGCGAACAACAACGTATATTGAACACATACTATTCATTTGAGTACCATAGCATCACTTTGAATTGGTTCTCGTCGCTGTGAACACGCGTCCATAATAGTGGATTAAAAATGGCGAAAGTGGACATCAAATACACCAAGGTACAATTTAAATTGATATTCATTTTCCTCTACAAAAAAATTATGCAAATAGCTTGTTTTTTTTTGCTCTTTATTTCTTGATAACAAAATGTTTAAAGCTATTCAATTTGCATTTATTTATTTTAAATTAATGAACTAGTAAAAACGTAGAAGATATCAGAGATACTGGCAATGTATTAGCATTTCAAAAATTGGAAAACCAAAGTCATTTATTAAAATTATTTAAATAATTTTAAACTTTTAAAAATATATACCGAACTGACCATTACATGCTACAAATAAATGCCTACTTTTATTATATAACCATATGTGTAAATATTAAATAATAATAATAAATATTACACGTTTTTAAACTATTCATAGGTATTATCGCGCAAAGTTCAATAGAAACGTTGGATCGTATATAAATTAGAACGTAAATAAAGTTTGTTACAGTTTACATCGTCATAAGTATAATACTTACTCGTATATCAGTGAAAAACTAATCGGGTTCAAGGCAACGAATGTCAGCGTATCTATTATCATATGCCTATATTGTTTGCAGCGATGTTGCTCTTGATAAATATCTTTTTAAAATTTACATTACTAAAATAGTATATGTTTTTAACGTACAAATATTTTGGTCGCAAAAAAACAAGCGTTTGCAATAGGTATTGTCGGAAACTGTACTTTATTCACTGGAAGTATAATCTCCATCGTTTATTCGACTGATTCTCCAAGTAATGCCAAACAGCAATTGTTTACACGAATACTTATTTCAGTTTAACAATCGCAAATAGTGTATTGTTCCGATGTAAATGCAATAAACTTTATGTGATGCCGATAGCTTCGTATGTGAACGTTATATCAAGGTTATAAATTTTATCAACCAATAGTTAATTTAAAAACTAATAATTGCACTATCGCCGGGAAAATGGAAACTTTTTACAACAATTTTACAAATAAAAGTAACTATAAGTGACTTGTCCATTTCATCATCATCATCACCGGCTCTAGCCTACCCTAAGTCACGGTGACTAGGCTTAGTCAACCATGCTAGCCTAGTGCGGGTTAGTTGACTTCACACATATCTTTTTCTTCGCCGATATGTGCGAATCAAATTGTCGATTTCTTAATCTTTAATTATTATCGTTTTAGTTATTCATCAACAACGAATGGGTGGACGCAGTGAGCAAGAAAACATTCCCAACTATCAACCCACAGGATGAGACCGTCATCGTTCAAGTTGCTGAGGGTGATAAGGTAAAGTGTACATAAAAGTAGAATTTACGTTTTTTATAACACTTGCACTGATTTAAAATGTAACACTTTGAAAACGAACAAGAACTTTTGTTTATTCTTAAAGGTTTTTCAACATAAATCTAACAAAATTGTATGACAGGCTGATGTAGATTTGGCAGTAGAAGCAGCTAGCAAAGCATTTCATCGGTACTCGGAATGGCGAACAATGGACGCCTCTCAAAGAGGTCGGTTACTTCTCAAACTGGCCGACCTGCTCGATAGAGACTTCAAGTACTTGGCTGAATTGGAAACTTTAGACTGCGGGAAACCGGTCAAGCAAGCCGAAGGAGAGGTACTGTGGTCAGCGAGCATCATCAGATATTATGCAGGGAAAGCTGACAAGATCTTAGGAAATACTATCCCTGCCGGTATGTTTACATAAAAATCGAGTATAACTCTGTTTCACTTAACGATTTTTTTGTTATGAAATATCTCATAAAAGATTGTATGTTTTAGATGGCGAAGTTGTAACTTTTACGCTAAAAGAGCCAGTTGGAGTGTGCGGACAGATTTTACCATGGAACTACCCTATTCCCATGTTCGTTTGGAAGATAGCACCAGCATTAGCGGCAGGTTTGTAAACTTATACCTTACCAAATATTACATTAAAAAAACTAATAAGTACAGCCCAGATCATAGTTTGGCGACGTTCATAAGAATATCCTAAATATTACAAAGGATCCGAACATTAATACTCGTCAAAAATTCTGGAATCTTTTTAGCAAACCCAAAGTTTATCGAATACGTGAACTTTTTTGGTAATTCTTTTTTGTTTTGTCACAGGTTGCACGGTGATTGTGAAGCCAGCTGAACAAACTCCGCTCACCGCTCTGGCCGTTGCGGCTCTCATCAAAGAAGTGGGCTTCCCCCCCGGCGTCGTCAATGTTATTCCTGGTTACGGGCCCACCGCAGGCGCAGCTTTAACGAACCACCCTCGTGTTGACAAAATTGCCTTTACTGGGTCTACTGAGGTATATTCACAGCAACAACACTTGAATGATTTTATACGCTATGTTCAACAGACTTATGTACCTTCATCGTTAAAATCGGTTTTCATTATCGAAGATACCTCTAAAAATATATCGTCCCTCTTATTCTCTTAAAAAAAACACAGGATAGCAACTCGTGCTCGCTCGTTTTTTAGGTTCGGTAATCGTATTTTTATACCGTTTTATAATGTGAAAATTCGATAATACTATCATGTACGCGTGACTTGCCACTCAAAACAAGCAAGAATTCAGTGATATGACAAAATATTGTTGATAACTTTAAAACTTTTGATCATTCTTAAATTTTCCGTCACAAATAGATATCTAATTATATAAACCAATGTCATATATATGTACAATTTAAGGAGCATGTATGAATTACATGTTAATTATTTACGTTTTACAGGTCGGACGTATAATAATGAACAATGCTGCAGCAACGAATTTAAAGAGAATAACTCTTGAGCTCGGTGGAAAGAGCCCCTTAGTCGTTTTCAATGACGCTGACGGTTAGTATACTTAGTTGCATATAAATCAAAAAGTAAATAAAATAAATTAAATTGCCTGTTAATTATCAAATTAGTGGACACTGCCGCTCAAATTGCCCATCGCGCTGCTTTCGCTAACGCCGGACAATGCTGTGTTGCGGGCACGAGGACTTATGTACAGTCTGGCATCTACGATAAGTTCATTGCAAAAGCAGCGGAAATAGCAAAGAATAGAACTGTCGGCAACCCTTACGAAGACGTACAACAAGGACCACAAGTAACTATACATTTAACTCGTCATCCTACAATATGCCTAAATTTGTATTCAGTATGCGTCACGATGGCAAAGCATCGGTCTTCTTCTATCTTACTATTTATTTGATACGTGGTGTAC
>LD688971.1:3487824-3501943 GCA_003118335.3 Papilio memnon | reverse complement strand
GCGGGTTCCATTTAAAACTGGGTCGTGTTTCTACTAAGATGGTATGATTTTAAAAGGTTCAACAATGTAAGAAAATCCTACTTATTCATTTCATTTCTGTATTAGATCGACTCGGATATGTTTAACAAAGTGATGGGCTACATAGAAGTGGGCAAGGAGTCCGGTGCGCGTTGCATCGCGGGCGGCAAGCGGCAAGGGAATGTGGGATTCTTTATCGAACCCACTGTTTTTGCCGACGTCAAGGACGACATGAAGATCGCTCGGGAAGAAGTAAGTTTACTCAAAACATTCCACAGCAAAGATAGATTTAATACTGGTATTACATTAATAATATGTAATTAGAGTCCCTTCATTGTTTTGTTCTTCCTGCATCTATTGGTTTTGTTCTTCACAGTTGAAAGGAATTTTTATAAAAAATCTCTTGTAAATTCCATCAATTCCGTTTGGGCACCTAATGGATTGTGTTGTGTTGTTGTTTGAGAAAATGTAATTCATTTGACCTCTATCAGATCTTCGGTCCAGTTCAGAGCATCCTGAAGTTCGAGACATTTGAAGAGGTTGTGGACCGCGCCAATGACTCTAACTATGGTCTCGGAGCTGGTGTCGTCACTAAAGACTTCACCACAGCCATGGCCTTCGCTAAACACGTTCGTGCTGGTAGTGTTTGGTAAGTTTTGGTTTCGTACTCTTTGATACTTTGTTTTCGTAATGTCGAAGTGAACATAGATTAAAGCCACCATTAAAAAGTAACGCCTAAGTAACGCCGGAGACTTGGAAATCTAGAGATTACGTAATATAACATTAATTTAAATTTTCCTTTAAGGATAAACACATACGAACACGTGGCGCCGCAAACTCCGTTCGGTGGGTTCAGAGAGTCTGGCATTGGCCGTGAACTGTAAGTTTATTTTAGGAACTTGATAAGACAAATTATGCTATGTTGCGAACTAATGGTATTAGACAGATCAATCCTTGACTTGTTGAATTATTAAAAATACTGTAATGTTTTCAGGGGCGAGGATGGCATTCTGCAATATTTAGAGAACAAGACTGTTACTATGAACGTACCTAAGAAGCCTTTGGTGTAAAATGACAATATCATGTAAAACTTTATTGATGAAACCTTTTATGTTTTGATTAAAATATATTTTACTTTTTTATCCGACAAATACAATAGTCTTTGATTCTCAGTTCCAGCAGTTAATTAAAAATTATTAGTTTTGAGCAGCACACAGTTATACTAATTAAAAAAAGGACTCAAAGATTTTGGTAAATAATGCAAAGGACTAATTAATTAAACCTTATTTATACTGTGAGAAGTGATTAGCAATTGCGATTATACCCCGATCTGCTATTCGCATCTAAACGAGATTAGTACAGGACAAAAGGAAAATTCACCTATGTAAAATTATTCTTGCCATACTGCTAATTTTACTAATGTAAATGAAATTAAATATGTTGATAATTTCCTTACAATAATCAAATCGTATCTTTCAATCAAAAATATAATTCTTATCGGTCACCCTTCCCTGACTATTGCGTATCCGTGCAAGAATAAAATAACATCCAATTCAAGGTCAGTACAGTTGTCATGTGCAAAGATCAAGATTTACCAACCATTACAAAATCATATATTGTAGGCAGTTCAATATTTATAAAAACAAAATCGATGAAGTTCTCTGTGTTATATAATACTCTTTGAAAAATTTCCCTTGACTATCCATTGCTTACATTATACTGTTAAATGCATTTACAAAAAAACATTTTAGAAGAAACCTACGGAATCGTACAAAGCGAGTTATAATAATTTAAATGTCAATAAAACTCGTTACAATTTTTAGTATACGTATGTTAAAATATATAAATGAAAAATAATGTATATTTGTAAATTGCAAAGAGCCATATAGGAAAAAGCCATATTTAACATGGTATTTATAAGAGAATGGGGCAGAAGAACAGCGGATTACAGACACAGAGCAGATGGCAGAAGATCACCAGTGGTCATTTACGCTTACACTTTTGTATAATTTAAATAGGTATAATATACATCACTGGAGAATTAATGAAAAGTGTTTTTAATATACTCTTCTATATCTTATAAATAACATAGACATTATTTAAAAAAAACAAGAAATTAGGTTTGCCATAAATACGGGAAATTTCTTTTCAAATGGCAACATGCGCAGCACGATGCGCGATTCGGTTTATAGCAATCTTTATAGTGTGTCATATTTCACTAGTCCACCGGCCGGTGTTATTATAACAGCTGTTACTACAGTTATCGTTTAAAGTTTATAAATCCAGTTAAAAATGGTTAAAGTGGACGTAAAATACACAAAGGTATGAGTATATATTTTGCTTAAATAAACGGTTTGATATCTCGTTACTGTGCATTTAAAAATCGACAAAGAAATTTCTAATAAATTTCAGCACAATTTTAGTGTTAAGATGTTTATGTGAGACGATTATCTAAGTAGGTATTAGAAGATACTTTCTAAATATAAAATTTCTAGAATAATATGTAAAAATAATGCTTGAAAAATATCTCCGTTTACCTACATAGCTGCAAAAAAAATTGATTATTATGCGATGTTGAAAAGTTGCCAGACGTGTTATTTTCTGTGATTAACAAAAATAGCTGCAAATAAGCGATTTAAATAAAATAAAACATATTTTTGTGAACTGCATCTTTCCTTTATGTTTAATTAAAATCAGTCTAGTAGATTTACGTGAACACGTACAAAAATACATACTTTTTAATATTAGTATAAATTAACATTATTATTAGACAATTTTTAAGAACATTACCCAAATATTTTCCCATATCTGACTTAATTAGGCCGTAAACATACATTTTTTACAATGTACTGGATGTGAAGAAATTGTTATATTTCGTACATTCGTTTGACTTCTAAAGATTAACTTCAAACATTATAATAGATTTTTGCAGTGTGCATGAAGTCCATGTTTTTTAATCATCGTATCTTAAAGTTAAGTCTAAAAATCTACCGTTTATTATTCAACAGTTGTTTATAAACAATGAATGGGTGGACGCAGTAAGTAAGAAGACATTCCCAACAATCAACCCTCAAAATGAAACTGTCATCGTACAAGTTGCTGAAGCCGACAAGGTAATCTATACTAATCTAATAAAGCGTAAACACACACTTCTTTGTTGCCTAAGATATCAGCAATTACAGCATATTTTTGAATAATTCTTTTTTAATAAAAAGCCCTAAACTTACGTCACGCTTTAGGCTATATATTTTCACGCCATTAAACTTAGGGGGTAAATATTTTGGATAAAAACCCTAATGTGGGAAAGAGACCATAAGTTGCTGCCAACATGAAGGAAGCAAGATTGTTATAGTAAGGTAATTGGTATTTTGACATTTGCAATTGAGAATTTGACAAATGTAAATAATAAAATAAAGTTTTCATGCGGATGAAGCCGCACGAAACAGCTAGTCTTACTAATATAATAAATGCGAAAGTTTAGATGGATGAATGGATGGATGGATGTTTGTTAGAGTTTGTAGCCTAAACGGCTTAACGAATTAACGCCATTGCTTTAAATATTCCAAATATTTACTCTTTTTTTTAGATCTATGAATGTTATCTGATCTTAATCTTATCTTATAAGGATGTACTAAAATAAGTTTGTTTTATTTCCTAATTACATAGTTTTATAGTCAATGTTTGTGTTGATGACAATAACATTTATTACATAACCGCAGGCCGACGTCGATCTAGCGGTAGCTGCAGCTAAGAAAGCGTTCCACCGATATTCAGAATGGCGGACCATGGATGCGTCGCAACGAGGACTTCTTATGTTAAAACTTGCCGACCTCATGGAGTCACAGGCGAGATACTTGGCGGAGCTTGAAACACTGGACTGTGGGAAGCCCGTCAAGGTAGCGGAAGGGGAAGTCTATTTCTCGGCCAGCGTACTAAGATATTACGCTGGCAAGGCAGATAAGATTTTAGGCAACACAATCCCAGCAGGTACTGATTTTTTTTTATTTTATAAAGTGTACGATAGTAAATTCTCACTGTCATAACCTTCATAAAAACATGTATTCAATGTATTCTAAAACAACAACGGTTTTGTTATCGCACAATTATATAAGTAATAAGAAATCATGCTATCTCCAGAATAATTTAGCGTGATAATACATTACATTACATTATATTTATTATATTATCTACTATGTATCGTGCACTATGCAAACACAATGATCACGCTTCATCATTCTATTGATGGCGTGAAATCATCAATTAGGGTAATGTTGTATTATTATTTCTCAGTATTATGATAATAATAATTAGACATTTGATTGTGATCAATCGAAAACATTGTTTATTTAGAAAACAATAGTGCGTTCGTAGTTGCTATTTGTAAGGTAATCCTGAGATATCATTTTAAATATCTACGTAGTACAGATATCAATGAGAATATGATTAAGCTCAACGAACTTTTTTTTGTAAAAATCGCACAAAAATCATGATGGACGGATTACAGGATCGTACAAATAAAATGCAATAGATAACTACTTAATAGAATATACGTTTTGTATTACATTACAGATGGTGAAGTGCTATCCATGACCCTCAAGGAACCAGTGGGCGTGTGCGGACAAATCATACCATGGAACTATCCCATTCCTATGATGTCGTGGAAAATATCCCCAGCGCTAGCCGCAGGTATCTTCACCTTTCACTTTGACTTTAAAATATTAATATAGGAAATGCAAAGAAGCCAGATAAATCAACGGAATAAATATAATACACACCCCATGCAATTTACCATCCGTTTTCGAAAACACTTTAAAAATAATGAAATCAACTGTAAAAATCTTAATTTTTGTCTTTACAGGTTGTACTATAGTGTTGAAGCCAGCGGAACAAACGCCCCTCACCGCTCTAGCCGTGGCAGCTTTGATCAAGGAGGCTGGTTTTCCCCCAGGAGTTGTAAATGTGCTGCCAGGATATGGGCCCACAGCTGGTGCGGCGATTACTCATCATCCTGATGTCGATAAAGTCGCCTTTACTGGCTCCACTGAGGTGTTTATTAATTTGTGATAAGAGATAATTGTGTTCTACAAAAATATTTTGAGATAATTATTATTTAACTTAAATTGTATAATCGTAGGTAGGCAGAATGATACTGGGAGCTGCTTCGGTTGCAAACTTGAAGCGAGTTACTTTAGAACTCGGCGGTAAAAGCCCGCTGGTTGTATTCAACGATGCAGATGGTAAGTATGAAGGCTTGAATATCCAGTAATAATTACGTGCTTACCATCTATATTTTTCTTTTGTCATAAAAGGTTGCCTACAAAGAACTATTGGGGTGTTACATAAACGTCCGTTAAATAGAAACATTGATACAATTTTAATTGTTGTTAGTTGAGAAGGCAGCGCAGATAGCGCACGCGGCGGCGTTTGAAAACGCAGGTCAGTGCTGCTGCGCCGGCACGCGCACCTACGTGCAGGCAGGCATCTACGACCAGTTCGTCTCCAAGGCTGCTGACATCGCCAAGAAGAGATCCGTCGGCAACCCCTTCGATGATGTGCAGCAAGGGCCACAGGTAAACATACAAGTGACTACTCTCGGTTTTCCATGACTTTAAAAAACATTCTTATGTTACAGATCGATAAGGAAATGTACACAAAGGTACTAGATTACATAAAGGCTGGCAAGGAGAGTGGCGCGCGCTGCGTGGCCGGCGGGGACAAGGCGTCTGAGGTCGGCTATTACGTACAGCCCACGGTATTTGCTGATGTGAAGGACGATATGAAGATTGCGAGGGAAGAGGTAACTGACTTTTTTTCATGATCGTTAATTAGCCAAAAGACATCTACTGCTAGACGAAGCACTCAATGTTACTCAATAGTTAACATCCTTGCTTCATTCAAATAATTGTTACAACTTTTGCGCGATCGTTGATCTACTTTAAAGTTGCTTATTTAATTTCGTTATTCCTATAATTTCGAAATTTAACTACATTCTAGTAAAAATAATTAAAGAAAATGACCTTTATCAGTTAAACCAATTAATTCTAGATATTCGGCCCGGTGCAAAGCATTTTTAAGTTCGAGACATTCGACGAGGCGGTGGACCGCGCCAACGACACCAACTACGGCCTTGGCGCTGGCGTCATCACCAACGACATCACCACCGCCATGGCCTTCGCCCGCCACGTGCGCGCCGGCTCCGTGTGGTAAGCAACCCTTAATAACAATGTAACAGATCCTTTGGCCTCATGCATTGGATACTGTGTCTACCGTCCCTATACGATTGTCACTATCGGTGGCTAGTTTTAAAAACAATCTCAATGCAATTCGCTTGATGATTTTGTTAACATATCGTATACTTATAGAAACTACGTAACCAATAAAAAACATTTTAACATAACTATACTCAGCTAGTCAGACGGAAAAAAGTAAGAGTTGTATTCTAAACCGGTATATAAATTGATTCAAGTCTCTTATGACAGTGAAAACGTATTGATAGCAAAATCTTTACTAGTTAAGAAACCAGTTTACGGAATTTGAAAAAATTAGGAACATAAGCTACGATAAAGTTTACCAAATATTTGATTTTTATATCGTATTTTTTATTAATATCATTATTTTATTACTATCGATTATTACTTTAATATGTTTTGGCCATTTATTATCAGCAATATTTTATTGTATCTTTAAGATTTTCACTGTAACTTACAAGCTAAACCGTTCTATCATACCTATTTTGGAGAGTGAGATGACATACGACTCGTATTATTTCACAATGGTTTTCAATTGTTTTTTAGAATACATAATTTGTTTTTTAGGATAAACATTTACGATCACGTCACCAGCCAAACTCCTTTCGGCGGTTTCAAAGACTCCGGCATGGGCAGAGAATTGTAAGTTTTAATGTACCACTTCATAATATCTACTTTTAGGTAAGTATTCACTTTGTAAACTTTGTTTTAATTTTCTAGGGGAGAAGAAGGCATCAACAACTATTTGGAAGTTAAAACGATAACTATGAGTCTCCCAAAACGACCACTTTTATAAAATATTATTGCAAACATAGGGATTATAATAATGTCGATCTAATCTAATTATGATTTCTTGTTAGAAATGTTAAAAGAATCATTTTTTTGTTACTAGTGATAAACCATTGAACTTTGAAATAAACTGTAAAAGTCAAAACCCATAGGCAAATAAGCATTGTTATCTAGTATTTTTGGTAACTTACATTTTTAATAAAACATATGTTTTGCTCATCTTTCTTATCTTTTCAATAAATCATTTATCTATTCATTGTTGGTCTACTATTCAGTGCATTTGCGTTATAAGAAGCAATTGAAGAATACTTGCCAACAATTTTGTACTGCTTATGTGTGAGGTGCTCCGACATCATGCCGCAGACGTGTGCACCTAAGGAGTGTCCTACGCACGTCGTCATCTTCGCTAAAGCCCCTGCTTGTGTTAACAACGAGTATAGTTGAGCGGTACACTGCGCTGCCAACCTGCAAACGTAGTACATTGTATACTTCAGGTCTTCCACACTTATGATCCTTCCTAAAGTTAGTGAAACTTTTTACATCCAGAAATTTTTGTGCAGATTGGTTTAGATTTTTGAGGTTCTTCGCAGTGGCTATACTATTTTGAGGTAGATCAGGTGAGAATACTATAATAACGTTACCTCATATTAGACAGTGCCGACATGTAGCATGGAAACCTCGACAGCATTGACCAGTCCACCATAAACACATTGTAGTCCTTGCGAGAAAGGTATGCTGAAAATGTTAAATTTAAACTTTAATATAATATGACTTCTCTTTCCACCGTCTTAATGGTGTTTTCTTATAATATAAAAAATGTTTTGTTTTTATTGAGACGAAAACGTCGAGTAGCCTAATATACGTATGCAAAAAAAATAGTAACGGTCCACTTATATCGGAAGATACGATTTGCAACACTTTCTAAAGTGTAATAAATGTATAGTCAACTTTCAATCTACGACAACGTTAGATCTAACGATTTAAGCTCCACGAGGGTAAAGAATAAGAGGGTACTTAAACGTTTATTTTACAAATTTTTAATGATTCAATATGAAACGTAGGGCAAATTAGGCACTAAGAGGAAAATCAGCCTTGCAATTTAAGATAGGAAAGTTATAACCCTGCTAAAAGTATCACTGATTAAATAGTATTTACCGTCTCGTAAGTATGAAATGGGCGTCTTAGCGTGTGTTCCGTTAAATCCGTGGATTATGAAGACGTTCTTCCTGGCCTGCTTCCAGCCGTAGTCCCGGAGGTCTCGGTGGCCGACGTGGATCCACTGCTTGTATGGCCGCTCCCTGACACGGTACACTATTTTACATAGTTTTCTATATGGATTTTATAATATTTTTATCTATATTATGTTTAAAAATAGCAGTCAAAAATGTCATTCACTTTTAAAATGATTTACAGATTGCAGTTATACTCTAATAAGTAGTCAAAAACTTTTGTAAAGTGTGTATATTTTAAAACTTACGGTGTATATAGGAAGAAGTTTACTTCGCTATCGGGACATTTCCACTCTCGCTTCATGACGCATCGCCAGTACCTGAAGTCCATCATCGACATCAAACTGCCTTCCACATCCGTGCCTGGAGACAAAGTGGGTTTTTGGGCTACCGTACAGTTCTAGCAATTAACTTACATCCAACAGTTAGAAATTAAAAACTGTATATTATCATCTCAGTTGAAACTTGTATCAACTTTCATTTCGTAACCTGTTAGGTATTTGATATATAATCCAATATGACCTAACGTTCGGAACCTAAGATATGTGTTGCGATATAAAGAGAATTGCGGAAAACAAAAACAAATACCGATGTACTAAATTATTTCTTTATTTTTACTATTTAAGATTTCTGGAGAAAATTTAGTCATTTGTTTTACTTATTTTTGCTTAAGTACGGATATGGCATTACATAAGCACGTTACCGTACTAACCTTTATGTTAGTACAAGTGATATAATGTGTATATATTTTTGTAATATAAACTTCAAGGTAACGAATTACGAGTGCCCATAGCCACTTTCTCTGCCAAGGACAGGTGAGATGAGAAACACGGTCAATGACATTAAGTTACCTAACTTTGTTTTTTTTTTTAATTCATTCATTTAATCATTAAAAAAAATAAAATAATAGCGTATTAAGCGATGTTCACATTGACGACATCTCAATGAAAAGTAAAAACAAGTGAAAGTTTCCGACTTTTATATCAAAAAAGATAATCATGGCGTGTTTTCAAGCATTATAAGACAATGTAACTGATTAACCTAATTGCAGTCATTGTAGATTATCTTCTAAAGAAAAGAGTAGCAACGTTTCGTTTCAAAATATTCTTTTTTGGCATATGGACTAAGTTTCCAATGTCTTATTGTCATTCCTTTTAAGTACCGGCAATGCATCTACAGTTCCTCTAGTGTTGCGGATGTCTATGTGCGTCGGATCAATTAATATTAGGGGATCCACTGTTCGCTTGCCCCCTTTAGTATGTGAAAAAATCCTCTCATTCTCTTAAAATAAACAGCAATCTGTACGTAATATGTTTAATACAAAGATTACAATAAAGAAAAATTCAGAGTTTCATTGATGAAAATCATTAAGTAAGTAAAGAAACATTTTTTACGTTTACTTACATACACACAAGAAACGTAAGCTTTCATTCCTATCAGTACATATTTAATGCATTTTTAATATAAATAAAATCTTACTAGCTCCAAAATACTTACTAATTTCGGCACAAATGGCAAGGAATATCAAAACACATAAACTACTTTTAAATAAACACATTTTCACAATTTTACCACTCACAAATCTCAAACAGTTATTTAATTTTTTTTCGTACTTTCATACCGAATTATTTAATATCACAGACGATAAATTAATTTTATTTTAACGAACATCGTAACATTTAAAAAGGAGAGGCATACGGCCACATCTGCAGCGTCGAAATGGTAACTGGTAAAATTCTCACGGAGTCGAAGTAACCCAGAGCAGTTTAGCAGAGAGAGCATTATTACCAAGCTATCACTTTCTATGGGATAGTTTTTTTTTTTTATAAAGGCAACATTCTCATACTTTTTTACTCATGATAAAGTGGCATACTTTATTATATAGTTTTAAAATAAAATTGTTCCTTATCCTAATTTACTCAATTATGCATATTGAAGCTACTAGTGAAGGTGCAGTTTTCTTGACTTTTTTTCGTTAAAAACAACACATGTACATAATGTCCAAATGATACATTCATCGTAACTTTCACGTTGAGTATCCTAAACCACGATCACGTTTGTAACCTAGAAATAGTCGACGATGGTCCGTTGAAGCAGATTTACTTACGAATACCAAATTCATGATACAAGGTTACCGTGTCAATGCACATCAGAGTCGGATGTCGGCGGTCGGCTGGACGACTTGCTTTGGATAATTTTTAATTAAAAAATAAATAATTAAAAGCGTAGCAATTAGCAATAAAATTGCGTTGCTACGCAATGCGCATTTTGCTTTTATAAAAGTAACCGCCATAACACCGTATTATTGCCAAAATATTTAATTATATCTTAGGTGTTCGTTTTTGTATTTAGGTAAAGAGTTTTAAACACATCATCATCATTATTAGCCTCTAAGGTCGTCCAGTAATATAATTTACTTAACCAAACATACATTATTGTTTTAGCTGAAAGAGTAGAGTACTATAGCCCTATGGTTTAAATAGTTTAGTCTTTAAGTTGTAAGTCCAGGGTTCGAACAAAAAATATTGTAAATACAAACATACGTATAAGAAATCTCAAATCCCTGTATTCAAACATCTTCCCCGTTGTTCATTTGAAGCTCGTCACACCTCTTGTTATATTAATAACTTCATAAACGGATAAGATTGAAATGTTCGACCTCTTTGGTATTCTTTTACATTTTATGTGGCCACTAAAACAAATTAAAAATAATAATAATGAAAGAGTTGGGGACAGCAGTTATCAGATGAAAAAATAACAACGAATTTTATTGTTCTCGTGTAGGTTTTTGTAAATGTTATTACTTGTTAATATCAAAATAAAGAAGATTTCGTCATCATAAACGGTAAGTACTGATTTCCAGATATTTAGACACAAACAAAAACATTGTCTTAATGACATACTTTTTGTTTTTATTTTAGTCGAAAACGTATTAACAGTAAGCAGTGTAAAAAGTAGGAATAAAAAACAAATGCCATTGCTAAAAAAAAAGTAAATACAAAACAGCGACATCTATGAGGGGAAAACTAGAACAAAAGTTAACCTTCATGGCTGAATTTGATGACATAAATAGAGTGGTGTCGCAAATAGATTATTAATGTTCTAGTAGTTTTAAGTATTAATATAGTTTTATATTAGCTATTAAATTAAAAATATAAAGTTTAATTTATATCAAACATTATTGAAAACATAATCAACACCGAAAATAATATCAAGAACCAACCGCTGGTAAGAGGTTAGCTTCTTTAGCCTATAGTCCTATTCTACATCATATACTTTATTTTTGCAACGCACTGCTACGTTCTTAATTGATGTCTTCTAGTACAGATGACTTCGAAATATACCAAAATAATCTAAATATTTCATTTAAACTTAGAAAAAATTAACCTATCCACAGATTACAATTGATGTCGCTGTGTGTCGCTGTTAACGCAGCCTACAGATAATGAAAATGAAATAACCACAGATTTCAAATTGAAATAGAACCAACGTTATGACTCAAACAATCACGAGTGCGTGAGTGTGTACTGTTGACTACTGTTTACTCGACTCATTTTAATAAAACACAATCTTGTTGACATTTGACTTCTACAAGTCGCGATTTCAAAACATAATGTTGTGTTACACAGTTCCCACCACTGCGAATGCGTTAATTCATTAAGCGCACAGCAGTCTTCCTTACCTTACGTCATTTTCCTGAATATTTCATCAAAAAGTTAATGAAATACATATTAAAATAATAGCCAAAGAAACTATATGCAAGTTGTTATATCCTGGAGAAAGGTAATCTATTTTTTTGTTAATATTTATGTTAAAACATTTTGTGTTAGAAATAATACGCTTTGTTACTGATCATAAGTTTAAAAAAAACTATAATTTCTTTTTTCAAATTTATCACACTTTTTTTTAAAAAATATTTATCTTTTATAAACGATTTTTCTATATTATAAATATAGTATCGTTGCAAGTATACTCTATCTTTCTCCTTTTTATTATTTTTCTCAGAAATATTTTCCATGAAATTTTCCGCTAAGTTAGACGCTCTATTTCAGCACTTGTTTAAAAGCTCGATGCTACGCAGAACTTTATGATTGATTTTTATCTTATCATTAGTTCTCATTGCTGATAATCACACTTTGTTGTCGAGAGGAATCACAATATTTTCATGGAATATTTTGTCAGTACAAAATGGTTAATAGTAACGGCTGGACCGAGGTTTGGCAGATCGAAGGGAATGCAACGTCTTTACGATAATTAATGCTTAAGTCTTCTTCAGGGACGACTACTGAACCATTTTTTAAATTTACTAATACACGAGAAAAGTAGTACTTTAATATTATTTTGACGGCAATATTTTTTGACATAACACACAAAGACCGGCAACGCATCTGTAGTTCCTCTGGTGTTGCGGATGTCCATGGGCGTCGTTGACCACCTCGGTGTTCTCGCCGCTCGTTTGCCCCCTTTTATTATAAAAAAAAATATTATAACAGGGTCAAGAGTAAGCGTTAATTATTATTTTTAATACGATATTTTTCAGGAAACTCATTAGTATTGTTAGATTCATAAATGGAACATAACAATTGTCAACGGACAGGTGTGTATTTATTACCGTCCAATCATTAATTGTATCAATTCTGTTGTAAAATAATAATATTTTTATCTATGCCATTAGGTGTCCGTGTATACACATTTGTTGGTAAATAACGTTTATTGAATCTTATGCATGGGTAATTTACTAACCCTTTGTCCGCGTATGCAGTTCTAATTCTAACGGTGTACTAAGAAATCAAAATTAATTGCGGTATTAAGTTCGCCTCATTGCCTCTTATTCATTCATACATCTATATAATTATGTACCAGTTTATACTGGATACTTCAAACAAACCGATGTAGCCAATTTTGTATTTGATATGAACCAACAAAAGCTATCTCACCATAGTTGTTTGTGCCATACTCGCATTATCTGTATTACTGTTTACCCACGATCTAACAAACAGTCACGATGTTTACATATTACATTTCGTACATTGTTACTTCAACTGTTCCTATGTAACACTTGGAAAGTTATAATTTTAACTAACAGCTAACGTAAAAGACAGTTGGAGGTATTCTTCTAAAAAAAAGAACCGCAATTAATAATCATCGTCGCTTTAGGTTAGCTTTTACTACTACTATTATCACTCTCCCTGTTTGCTAACTAAATGCTTTGTGTTTCCGATCTTCGATGTTAACATTTTAACTGTCAATATATCATATAGAAACTTGTTACTTGACAGAAATTCTATTGGTTTTTTTGGTGCGTAATAGTTTTATTACACAGCTGCATTTAGTTTTGTATGCACAAGGGTTTGGTTTGATTATCATATTTTATATAATTAAAATCAACTTATTTACTTCACAGATGAAACAGAAAAACAAAATTCAAAGTAAGTTTACATTTCATATTATTATTTTAGATACAACAATACATCTAATCGTAATCATTTTAACACTGCCGACCTAAATGTACATTTATATTTTATCGTTATTTACAGATGGTGGCATAAACTATGTTTGCGATGCCACCAACCTGACTCGAGCCCGTCTTGGCGACCGTCATGGTGGCAAAAAATATTTCCGTTTCCACTTTTCCCTACATACAGACAGTCAGCGCAACAACTATGTATTTTACTATTCTGTAAGTAATATTTAAGTAACGATATCCATGAAACAACCGTTTTTTTTTAAACAGAGCGCAAATTATTTAATACATAATGTTGCTCGGGACTTCGACCTCGGGAAATAAAAAAATATAGCCTACAGCCTATGTTACTCATTGATAACGTAGCTTTT
>LD688971.1:3462089-3487775 GCA_003118335.3 Papilio memnon | reverse complement strand
TATAGATAAAGTGTTAAGAACAGACAGCATACTTTGTTCGAAGCTACTTTTATCAGATATTTAAACGAACGTTTTCAGTCTTACTTATATGGGGTATCGCGTACGTAGAAGTTGGAGGAGCAGTAACTCCGGATGGAGAACTATTCAGCATGACTATCCTAGTCATCGTCGCGTACTTAATGGGCTGGCTGTGGCTGAAAGTAACCACGCTGCCAGCGCTCATTGCGATGCTGCTCACAGGAATACTGTTCCAAAATCTCCACTTAGTGCACATGACAGATAAATATAGAAAACTTAATCAAGATCTGAGGTATGCTAATTGATAATATATTTCGACATTTATCTTGTGTCGTATTGTAGTTTTGACTTCTAAAATTACAAAAGTTAAGAATTCTTTTCTAAAATTCTTGAACATATACCTCAAAAAAAATAGAGAAACCCAGTAGTAACCAGAATGAATTTTATTTAATTTTTTTTTCATCTATAATCTTTTTTATTTTAGAAAAGTAGCGCTAGTTATTATACTGATGAGAGCGGGGCTGGGGCTCGACGCAAAAGTTTTAAAGAAACACTACACCGCGGTATTACAACTGGGCCTGTTGCCGTGGATAGTTGAATGCGTTGCCATATGCGTCTCCTCGCATTACTTTCTGTCACTACCATGGATATGGGGTGAGGACTTTTACTATTAAAGAAGACTAAAATAATCTTATGTCATTAAACTTATTAGAGTATATAATTGATTTGGAAGAGTGGAGTAGAATAGTCAAAAGGGATTATTATTATTTTTTGTTATAATTCTTACAGATATTATAGAAGTATTTATATTAATGATAGTTTTGTTTGCAGGTTTTCTTCTAGGATCTATGATAGCGTCAGTTTCACCAGCAGTAGTGGTGCCGTGTCTGTTCCGACTGCGCGACTCCGGATACGGGGTCGCTAAGGGTATACCTACACTGTTGCTCGCTGCAGCTGCGATTGATGATTCAATAAGCGTGGCTGTGTTTGCTATTATTTTAAACGCTATGTTCTCGGCGGACTCGGTTACTTACAATATTGTCGTGGTTTGTATATCGTATTTAAAATTAACCATCTACACATGAACAAGCGCTTTGAAAGTCTCTAAAGTCTTTAAATATTGAGAACAATAATTCATGTCAGTGTTAAATAAATTAATGTTTTTCAGGGACCTTTATCAATTTTAGCGGGTATAGGATTAGGATCGCTTTGGGGAGCTATAGCTTCAGTTATTCCAGAGAAAGGAGATACATATGCGGTGCCGTTGCGATTTTTGATTTTATTTTTAGGAGGTCTATTCTCATTATTTATATCTAGTTTAATTGGATGGAGTGGTGCAGGTATAACTTGTTTTCATTAAATAGAGTATTATATTACAAGTATATTGGTAGTAATGAGCCTCATATATCTAAAAAATAGGTCCATTGGCAATAGTGTCTTCTGGGTTTGTAGCAGCATTTTTTTGGGAAAGACAAGGATGGATTGTAAATAAGAACCCTGTCAGTAACATCTTCAGAATCTTATGGATATTCTTCGAGCCAATACTCTTTGCATTTACAGGAGCACAAATTACGGTAAATAGATGATTTAATTCTTTGTTCCGTAGTTAAATAATCTTTGAATTCACCAGTTTATTAATTTATATGTTTTGCAGATTAGTTCTTTAGATCCTGAAGTTATAAAAATGGGCGCAATTTGCTTAGTGTCTTGCTTAATCCTACGTATGATTGCTACCTTTCTGGTTAGCTTTGGGTGTGGACTGAACAAAAGAGAGAAGCTGTTTATTGGAGTCACGTGGTTAGCAAAGGCCACAGTGCAGGTATATTATCACTATTCGGTAGTCAAATTCATAAGTTATACCACTTTGATACTGTAAAACTAGACTTTCGAATTAAATATTTATATAGAAAATTATTTGTCTTTAGGCAGCATTAGGACCGGCGGCTTTAGATTTAGTAAGAAACAGGCAAACATCTGGACTGCCGCCTGTCGAGGAAGAAAAATACGCAAAAACAATTCTGGCCATGAGTGTACTTAGCGTTGTTTTGTCTGCACCATTAGGCGCGATACTTATTGCTATCACGGGACCAAAACTATTGAGTCGAGAACGTAAGTTGCAGTTGTCTTCTTTCATTGATTCAATAGACCTAAATCCTTAATGAAATGTATTTTTTATTTTTGTTACAGCCGAATCAAAAGCTCTTGAACGCAATGACGGAAATGTGGAAAATGCAAGAACACCCGCAATAACGCCACTGTGATATAAACATGGCAAAAATGAAATGTGGTTATTATGTATACTGCGCTACGGCAAATAACTTAAGAAAAGTCTTACTTTTAGTACTTAATATTATAATTAATTAGAAATTTTATGTATTTGTAATCATCTGTATTGTATTATTTAATATAAAATGTAATAAATCAGACAACAGGGTAGTTATTATTTTTAATGGTCATTTATTACTACTTCTGTCTAAACTGTTATTTGTTGATTATATTGTTGTTTTTATTACATAGGTCTTATGTGTTTGTTAATATTGCATTAAAAAGGTACATGCGAAATAAAAATTAAAAAACATATTTTGCAAATATTGGAATCCATAGCCGAAAAGTGATTTGACTTTGACAGTAGTTGTGTCAAAAATTGTAAACAAAGCCATTGGAGGCCAAAACCAAAACAAAACTTGTATTTCAAGTCTAATTATTTATATGAAAATAAATACATCAGTAAAATAACATTATAAGAGTCTGATATATAAAAAAAAACTATTGAAATGTCTGTAATTGTAATAGGTGTAGCCACGGAAAGTGGCGTGCCAATATTTTCTAGAAAAAGAGGCAACAATGAAAATGTTTGTATTAAAGGATGTTTGGATTTTTCAATATTGATCTCTGAAATTATTATTTAACTTAATCTTAGTTGATTTTAAATCCTTTTATTTAGATACAGTTTTCCACCATTGCTTCGCTCCATGGCATAAACATGTTCAGTAAATGCCACAACTTATCTGTAATTAATTCACAAGTTGAAAATGGTAGTATACTTTGGAAGGAATATTACAAAAGGTATACTTTACATAGTATTTTACTTTGAACGCAATAATGTTCTTAGTTAAAGCTTGTTTAACCGTCTGTAATAAAACTATTCAATGCAAAGGGATTAAAGTTATCTATGACTTATTTACAATTTGTAAATTTCAGTGTAACACTCATAGGTATAGTAACAGGAGGGTTGGAATGTGATTTAGAACTGCTACTTTCTTGTATACATGATGTTATGATATTTTGTATTGGTAAAAAAGAATTGGAGAATTTAAAGAACATTGATCAATTGAAGAGGGATTTGAGACAATGCTATCCAATATTGGACTATTTATTGGAATCCTTAGACCCAAACACTCTGCCAACAATGACTTTAGTCCTGGACCTTATACAAAGCATATTGTGTCCACAAGCTCAACACCTACAAGTAAATCCTTGCTTTTTTATAATAACCATTAAAATTCATTTTAATAAATGTTTTTGTAGATTACAATATTAATTTTCAAATATTTACTTTAGCAAGTCTTAGATAACTATGCTGAACGAGTTACTGGTAGATGGGCGTGCCTCAGTATACATGGACACTTGGTAGCGACAAGTACTGATTTTTATGAGTTAGATCCGCGGGAATCAAGATTGCTGCTGCTTTTGGCTGCCGCTCAAGATGGTGCACCTTTAAGAGACACTTTGGTGTACCTACCTTATATGAGTCCCGATGTAAGCATTAAAATTTGCATTATTATAATGCATTTATTTGTTATGTTACTAGTTTTGAGTCTTAAAATGATTAAATTCTGGTTAAATAATACTACTTTAAAAAATTACATATCACTGCTTTAATTCTAAATATCTTTTCTCTAATCAAACAGATACATAACAACTCATCCATATTAACTATGTATTATTACAGGTAGCATTCAGAGCTGTGACATGCAAACTTTTAGCTGATGTATATGTGTTAGTGGTGTGTGGTGCGACCCCTGCATTGTCGCAAATAGATGAGATTGTGCTGCAGTGCTGGGAAGGGTATGCACAGATTATAAAGGAAGCTAAGCTTGTGCATCCGAGAAACTTCCCAGGCAGTATTATTTTCGAGCCATGTGTTTTAGGGTATGTATTGTAAAGTTTTATAAATAAAAATAAAAAAAGTAGTTAAGACATCTTATTTCATTAACGGTAATATATTTACTTGCACTAGACGTTTGTGTATGATGTTTTATTATTTTAGAATTTTCCTTGTTAACATAAATAGAAGAAGATGTGTATTTTCTCGCCACCTACAATTATCAAATCAGAAAGGCAGAGGAATGTCAGGGGCCCATCGTATGGACATTTTGCGAACTTTTTACGTTACTTCTGCAAGGGACTTGGCGCCAGAGTTGGATTTTAGAGAAATTTTAGATAAAGGTATTGGTTGAAATTTTAATGAATATATACTTCAAAGTATTTAATTAAATGCATTATTTTTTATTATTTTAAAGTTTATATTACCTATGAACAAAGAATGTAAAAAAACATGTATATTGTCATCAAGTGATGGGACAAGAGGTCTTTTAAGATAATATCTTAAAAAACAAATATGTTTTTGAATGGGTTATTTGTCAGTGGAAACTCACTTATAGTTAATATTTTACAGACAGTGATGAAACTATGGGGAAGGTATCAGAAACATACTGGTGTTCAGAATACCACAAATGCCATGCACAAAGATCTGCTAATCTTCTATGTTGTGTACTTTACGCTCCCACTATACCCACACACACTATGAGGTAAGATAATGTTAAGCATATATGAAAATGGATGGTATATTGTCTATGTATTAAAAATTAAATTTATTCCATGGATAATTAATACTTTCTTTTTTTTCCTCTTAGGTTATTGACCAGTCAAATGCTTCAAGAATTTCTTACAAACAAAGATGTATATTGGTAAAATAAATAAGATAAAGTAATTGACTGGTGTCTTATGTCTTATGTAAAGTATTTTTGCAAGTTGTATTGCATTATCCGTCCAATATATATTTTTTATGAAATTAAACAAAACTAAAGTTTTAAAATTGTTTTATTTGTATGTTCAAACACAAACACAAAATATGCTGGCTTAACCAGATCGGACATTAGTCCACTATAAAGGCCTCATTACCAAAATAAATACAGAACACCCCTTATTACTGATTACTTTCATTATTTTCCATATTCAATTAGTTAATACAATAATCGTGATGCATATTAAATATATTTATTGCATTATAGTCTTGTACAGTTGGTACCTTAACACCCTAGTTGTAGGTAATCTAAATATCTTCGCTCTAGCTCTAGGTAAACTCATTCTTGTTCTCATACTACCTTTCTCTTTTTTAGTAGACCATAATATATCGCTAGAAAATCTCAAATAGTGTTTAACAACCTTATTAGTTCAAATCATAGATTTATAACCCATAGATAGGCGATTCAAGTTGGACATCTAATTGAAAGTCTGTTTTCCAAATGTCATTTTTATTTTAAATGACAACAATGAGGATATTTTGCCCTTTTTTCGCCTCACTTTTATCTATGGTTCAAATAATTAAATACACGCATTTAGAATGTGAACTTAGTTTCAAATAAATTACATGATTTTTTTTACAAATAATGTAAAATATGTCACAATGATTTGGATTGTACAATAAATTAAATTGATTCTAGTTAAAAAGTTTCATGTATGTAGTTTTTTGAAAGATTTAATTATTATAATTTATCTGTATGATACAAATAATATTTCATAAATTAAGCTTGTAATATTATTTTAAAAATGCACCATAATAGTAATCTTTGCATTTTTATATATCGCTTTACCTCACTGCCAATATAAAATGTTTCAAACATCAATTGTTTAAAGAAAATATTAAAAAAATCAGAATATTCCAGAACAAATACATTTGAAAACTTCTAAATTCTATGAAGTGAAAATTATTAGTACATATAAAAATACTGTATAAAATTTAAGACAAAAACACAATCTTAATTAAAGAATCCATAGTTCATCTCTTTAATTCGATATTATGATACAACATAATCCACACCCATTTAAAGTATTTTTAGTCTTGTTTTCCGATTATTAAAATTACTTGAATGATATATTTATGACATCATACAAAAATATACAGCCAAGTAAATCATTTTACTATTTTTAAACTAACACAAAACATACAGTACCAATTTTTATTAACCAATTACCATTACTATTAGGAAAGCTTACTCTTTGTAAAGGCATTAAGGTGTTCTTAGCAATTTCTCATACATTAATTATTCTAAGATTAATCTACGGCAATACAAATTTAACTAAGTTACAAGACAAAAGATATTTTAAGTGTATCTAAGGCCACATTTGGGTAATCTATTTTTTGTTTGTATATTTTAAACATTTGACTCTCAGATGGTTTTTACAATGACATACTTACTCTATGACAAGGTTTATTTAATAACTGATACTTAAACCATTCGTTTATTTTGAGCAGCATTCATAGTTATAATTTAGCAGCTTGATAATTATAATTTAATGACTAAAATTCTCTTAATTTACGAAATGCTTTTTTTTTGCTATCATTAAAATGAATAACAAATGTTTAAGTTTATATACAACTATTAGGTAGTAACACTAATGTCTAATGTAGCAAAATATTATAGACCGACAAGATATCTGACGCGGTGGGCATAAGTGAAACTAAATTACGATAGCCCACTAGCGCCCTCCGTTTATATCATTGTGTATGTCCAGGTTTTACATATTTTCTGACAGAGTCAACCGATAGCAGCGCCTCTCACCTCTCATCGTTTAACTATACACTCATTTACATATGTTATTTTATAAATGTCCAAAATGATAAAACATTTTTAGGGTATTCAAATTGTTAAAACAAGCTGGAATTAACAATTCCTAAAAACCTGCGCTATTTAAAACTGGACTTTCGGGACTGAGGCTGTTTAATTTTGCACTTCAACTGTTGTATTAAGTCAAATATTTTCAACGATGGACCAACCTTCATCTCCAGAAGTTCGATGATTTCGTCTTTAGACAGCTGCAGCATCATAGCTCCATCGATGTGGGCAAAGTTAACACAGTATGTGTGGCAGTCGTTAACTGTAAGGAACTTTGCCACATCCGTCTGCGTCCAGTTCTCCGGCTCTATTGTATTGAGGACATCTGATGTCATCGTGTTGTTGACTAGTCTGGGTATCACTTTCTCCTCCGCCTCATCCGTTGGTGTGTCGTCTGATTGCAGGTTCAGACTCGAGTCCTGAGATACTTCCGTTGGTGTACACTGGAAATAATACTCTATTATGCATTCAAACTTCACAAGATTGTTCAAAAGAGGAAAAATTTGTATTTTTTATATATATTGAAATAACTCAAAAACTAATGGGCCGATTTTAAAAATTCTTTCACCGTTATGTTACATAAAAAATTATCTTACCATTATATCCATGGTCGCTTCACTTTGTGCTTCACTGTGGTGTTCTTGTGCGTCCTTTAACTCTTCAGTATCGACGTCCATTTGAGTGATTTCAGTGGTAGCAGCGTCGTGCTGTCGCGGTTCCGTCTCCGCGGACACCTCCGCCACTTCGGTCGGCGGCGAGACGCTCTTCGTTTCGCCCATGTCCGAATTTTGGGAACTCTCCTCCGTCGTATTAGGAGGGTGTGGGGTGCTTTTGGTCACTGTATAAACATAATAAAATATCTCTTATTCGTAAGTTTATTCAGACAACCTATAAACTTACACTGACCTAATATACCGTAGTATGAAGCATCATGCGTAGTATACGTATAGCAGAATGTAAATAGAATAGAAATGGAATTTTAGAATGCAAAGAATAAATAAATATTGAGACGTTAATGCACGCACCCTGCTTCCGTCGTCGCCTGTGCATCCTGTAGGTGCGTGGCTGGCGGGGCTGTCGCGGGGTGCGCGCGGGGCGTACGGGGCGCGCTGGACGGCGCGCGGCCTGCAGCGGGCCCTCCAACCGGTGCCCCACGGCGCGGCACCACCCCACGGGGTACACGTCCGTGCTGTGCGCCCACAGCCACTGGTCGTACTCCGACCCCCACCCGTCGAAGTGTACCTGGTGCACGAGGCAACATATGAACCGTAATACAATACTCCTTTATACTTTTGCTATGTTTCGAATTGTGCCTAAATTAATTACAATAGGATCTCACTATTCGCTGGGATTATGTAAACGGAAAATTTACCGCGGTCAAGAAATCCACGTATGTGTGTTAACAATTTGTATAAAAACGTGAGGTCATAATAAAAGACTAGAATATCCTGTCGTACTCCACGAATAGTCAATTACTTACACGTAAATTCGGGAATTTGACACGAATCAACGGAATCGCTAGTTAAAAGATTTAACTGTACATACATCAAAAATAAAATAAATTCGCATAAATATAAGTAACTTGTGAAATGCAACAATGTTACCTTGAGCAAATCAGCGACGACCCTGGCGACGGTGGCGACGCAGACGAGGCGCGGGTCCATGAGGTCGGCGCACTCGAGGCGCATGCCGGCCACGAAGCCGTGCGACACCACGTGTCCGCGCGCCGCGAACGCCGCGCGCCCCGCCGCCACCGCGCACCCCTCGCGCAGGTACGACTCCCAACTGAACTCCTCCACGCTGAAACTGTACACGAACCGCACGTCACATGGAAACTTTACATTCATATATCATAGTAATGACATTTATCTATGCATGTTATATATAAATTACTACATTGTGCTCGCGACTCCGTCCGTGCGGAAAAAATATAGTTAAAGAGGCTACGTCTTCTTTTCTTTCTTCTTCTTATCTTCTATAATATTTTCTACATCTTTCATTTTAATCGAAATCCGTCGAGCCATATTGAAGATTTGCAGTAACAAACAACCATCCCATCAAACTTTACTTATTACTCTACTACACTAAAGTGAACATTTAAGTGTATGAAAAACAATGCAAACAAAAATCTAAACTTACCCTGCCGGTGGTACAAGAGGAATATTGTTTGCCATCGCAAACCCTACTGGAAATATACAGGGTGATCTTTGATGATAGCAGAACCAATCGGACCCCGTAGCATCCGCAGGGTAGTAGTCGATCCTTATCATCATGTAGCCTTCATTTAATATCTGCATAACTGTAGCTGCACATATAGCGGATAAATTCAACGGATCTATTGCTTCTAACTTCATCCCTTCAGAGAACAAAGGTGGTTCATTGGTAGGGAACTTGTAGAACATTTCCGGTGTGGTATCATTAGGCAATAGTCGTCCGCCTGCTACCCTCTGACAGTATCCTTGTGGCGCGTCTAGAGAATGACCGACTTGGAACGCCCAACCCACCGGATGAATCAATGGCGAGTCCTCATGACACCAGAAACCATTGTCCTCTGGTGAACTGTCATAATACTTTACATGTAACCTTTTACCTACTATCTCAGATACACTAGCAACCTGTAATTTTAAAAAAATATAAAGATATAATTGCATCTTTAATATTTACTTTTATACCCAAAACTGAATTTTGCTCAAAAAAACTTACCTTAACTTGAGAAATTCTATTCTTGTCTACCACTTCCATAATAGAACCAATAGAAAACCTTGATACAAGACTATCATTTAGTTTACTATAGAAATTAGCAGGTAAAGTACGAGCACCTGTCAACTGTTTAACTAGAAACCTGAAAAAAGGAAATTATTAGTAAGTACATTTAAAATTGTTCTTAAATATATCTTAAGCTTTATCTATATACTAATATTATAAAGAGGAAAGATTTGTTTTTTGGATTTTTGCATGCATTGAAATAACTCAAAAAGTACTGGACCGATTTGAAAAATTCTTTCACCGTGAGAAACGTAATTTATCTGTGAGTATCATAGGCTATCTTTCTTATTATTTCATAATTTCACGCGGACGAAGTCGCGAGCACAGTAAGTGTTTTATATAGTACACTTTAATTCTTTACTAGCTGTTGCTCATTACTTCGTCCATGTGAAATTAAAAGATTTTTAGAAATCAGCCAGATAGTTTTTGAGTTATTCCAATACATACAAAAATACAAATCCTTCCTCTTTAAAATATTAGTGTAGATAATCTCTTACTACTTGAAGGAATAAACTACACTGCAGAAATAGTACAATTAATAAAGAGAGAATAAAAAAAGAAATCATACTTTTTCCAGTCAGTATATTTGTCTTCTATATTCCTTGGTGGAATAAGTGGCTTCCCTCTTGTTGCACACCATCCCACCGGATGTACTTCAGAACAACACAAATTCACCCAGAAGTCTTTCGAATCATCACTACCAAATCCTTCATACCGTAGAAGTCCCATATAACCTTTGACCTACAAGAAAAACATCAATTTTATTAACTTTAACTAAATTAAAAATTCCTCATGGCTACATATTCTGTTGAAAATTTTATTTACCTTTAAAACAGAAGCTACCCAAAAGAAGTCATTATTTTTCTCAGAATAATTATCACAGTCAGTATTTTTAACTTCAACCTTCATGCCTTCAAAGGTGTTATCCCACATTTCATGTAAGGGGGCATGTTTAAATAGACTCACTGGTGCTGCAAGGAAATCACAACCAAACAACTCATCTTTCCATTCATAGGTATTTGCTATCAATGCCGCAGACTGCTTTATTGGTCCTGCCTAAAAATATTGTTAAGGTATACATGTTTAGAATATCATAAATTGTGATAAAAACAAGTAAAAGAATCTCAATCACATGATTAAAATAATAATCAATTGTATGAAAATAAGGTAATTAGAAACCTACTTGGTCCATTATTAGTACTTTAACAAATCTTTTAGTATTAAAGTGGCTACAACTCTTTTCTAATTGATAGATTATCTCCTAAATATACCTGTAAATCAGTAAATGCAGCCTGCCAATGTTGCAGTTGTGGGAGAGGTTCTAATGGTATTAAGCCTGCCATGTGATCAGCTCCTTCCATCAGCTCAAATTTCCAGTTACAGTCTCGCTTTCTCTTTTTACTTGTGTGGCATCTCAATGAGCAAAATTGATTATTGCGGTGATAAAAATGACCGCGACGCCCCACTCTTCCACATAACTCACATAATGCTGTAACATTGATTCTTCAATTTGTTTCTATATTTGAAGCACCAACATCAAACTAACTATGCAATAACAAAACCATTTTTTAAAGTTTAATGTCACCAGTTAAACTTTTGTTATACATATCTTATCTTACGATGGATGGATGTTTATTAGAGTTTGTAGCCTAAACAGCTGAATGTATCTCGATGAAAGTTGGCATAGACGTAGAGGATAGTCTGGAAGAACACATAGGCTACTCACTTTTGTTTTCTTAATTCCACGCAGACGGAGTCGCGGGCGAAAGCTAGTAATCTATTATATGCAAAACGTCCTTTTTGATTCGATAGTGCGATCGGAGATAGCTAATACTCTACCTTTATTTAAATAAAGCTATTACTAACAACAAGCTATAATAGTTATGTAAAATTAATCTATTATAATGATGGAAGAAAAAATAATTAACATGTTCAGTATTCATTACTTACTAAAAGTATCTGTATCAAAGGGTACTATGGACAATTCATCTGCAACATCAGTATCTTCAATTATGTCCACTGAATTATTCGTATTTACATTGCAGCCGGCATTGAGATAAGCCATATTTATAAAGCCATAAACAAATATTCACCACCGTGGTTGTAAACACGGCAATATTCATGACTTAAATTTTCCTTTGACAGGAGTTGAAACACCATCTTTACCTTTAAAATGTTAAGGAAAATTTAAGGAATACGTTCCACAGTAAAAAAAATCACTGGGACTAATCGTAACACAATTTTCTGTGAAAGTAAATTAAAACTTAATTAACTTTAACATTCAATTTCAATATCACAAGCACCATAACCAATATAGCACAACTAGCACTATAGATAACATAGAATCAAATCAAAATCACAGATTATCAAACGAAACACCACAGACTAATCATCCTAAATCGATGCCCAAAACAGAGTATAAAACAAGTGGAGTAAATGCTTATAGTTTGTGTTTTTAATTTAAAAAAAACACATTAAACCATACAAGCAATGTCTAAAATCTACATAGACGCGAAAGTTCTCGTGTCCATTTTGCTTAAAACTTTTAATTCGTCTTACAAAAATACCGTGTCGTAAGCTGAGCTTGTCTCGCGTAACTTTATTTCATCATTTCTCTTGGCAACATATAAGAAAGAGTTAAAGAAAGAATTTTTCCTTTAAAATACCATGTACATACTCATAATTAATAAACATAAATAATAAAATAGTAGATCTCAATAAGTTATAGTTTTTACTTAATAAAGATTAAACTTTGTTCCTTTAGTTTACTTCACAAGCACAATTTTTTTTGTAATTTAAATATTACTAAGCAATAAACTAGTTAAACTTCATTCTTCAAGCCGTTCTTGTTCTTCGGGAAATGCTTTTTCTTTTAGTTTTTGTTCAAAAAATTGTTTTCTATGTATTAATGCTATATGCGGTTGTCTTATACCATAATTTTCATTACCCATTTTAGTGTATTTCCTCTCCCCCTCGTTTCCCATTAACTCTCTTAGCGCTTGGTTACGTTGTAAAAGTTTCTCATAGAATATAACACCATTTTCTACATATTCAGGACCAAGTTCGCATAATTTTTTGTCAACATCTGTCTCATAATGTACTTCTGTAAGATCTTTCATGAGGAAATACATTCCAACTCCAAATAAACCTACAATAGTATACATGGTAGATCTGACCACCGAGTGGGCTGCATACAAATTAAGTTTCTTATTCAGATACTGACAAAGGTTGTACACAAAAAATATAGACATAAATGGGTAGCATGATTCAAACACCACTTTGTTATTATTGGCCATTAGAATTTCTCTGCAAATAGCAAATTTTTGCACCTTATCTGGAAGAATGAGTGCATTAGCTAGTTTTTTTCCAACTTCAGACTCCCAGTTTATGTTTTTTTGATTTACCTGAAAATAATAATGATTTTTTACATTTTGAAGACAGTCCACATTTTTATAAGTGTGACAAAGAATATTTACCAACCTGAATACTGTCTTTCTTAATATCATCCACAGAATTGTAAGCAAAGTTGACAGGGATTCCAATTGCTACTCCAAATTTTGAACTTGTGCTGCCTGGAAATTGTTAAAAAAATCATGAATTCATCTTGTACATAAAGTAATCTTAATTTTCACAATAAATAGTGCCAATGTATACCCGCATGGAATAAATCAAAACCAAAAACACTAAATGGTTTGATAAGTTTTCTGTGTGTATCTGTCAACTTTAAAATTTCGAGGCATTTATCATAGCGTGATGATAGTTCCCTTGGAATTCCAACTCGCTCACCATCTCTGAAACATTGTGATGACTTAGACATTGCGATATTTTACAAAAATGATAGATTTTATTATTTCAACTTACCTGTAATAATGTACAAAATCTTTATAATTTTCGAGGAAAAGGGTTTGCGGCATAAACCTAGCACAACTTAGTGCAATCCCAGTACCGGTAACAATAGCAAACGAAAACTTACGACCTTTTTCTGTTATAAACCAAGAAATGGGCTTTCGCGTAGTCATTTTATACGCTTACAAGCAGAATGCAATTGTGTTTAATTAATCAGCTTTAAAATCGAATAGAACTATTACGTAAATAAATTTTAATAAAATCAAAGATAATCACAGTCCCCTAACCTAACCTTGTCATTTGTCAATGTCATTTTTAACGTCAAAGACGAAGACTTTAGACAAGGATCTATGAAACCGTTTAATAACACGCAAATGAATTACTTTGTTTACTAATAAGTATTATACAAATTGTAAATTGAGTACTAATACTTTTCAATCCGATTCACAGTTATTATGTTACTAATTACGATCCACTGGCGGTTCAAATAGCGTGATATCGATACAAAATTAGACTTGATCGTATGCCGTTGTATCGATTCACTAAATTATCGGTTCGGACATCCCCAATCCTAAATGTAATGTCAAAATTGACAAATGTTAAGGTAAAATTGTAAACAATATACAAATATAATAATCAGTGATGAATTAATAAATGTTAATCAAATATTAAAATTTTCTGTTCTTAAAATATTCAATTTTAAGACATTACAATGTACGAAATCCTGAATAAAATCGAACTATTACAATTGTATAACCTAAGTGAAGACTGGGTCAAAGCAATATTTGATTCAGAATTCCTTGAATTTGAAGAATTACCTGCAGATTATGAAAATGCATGTCAAGATTCCGAATTACAAAACATTTGTCTCGAAATAATGATATCTATAGATTCTTGGATGTACTCAGAGCCAACTAATAACGAGGAAAAGTCGTGGGCTAAACTTTCGCACGAAATACAACATGAAAAGCTTTTAGCAATCCTGGCTTACTATATTGACTATGGGAATAAAAACTTGATAAACAATGAGTCTCGTTATAATGCTTTGTTGGCCTCGCGTTTATATTATAAATTACTTACTATTCCTGGATATAAAGCTTATCACATATATCATTCCCAACTGTTTGTTAATTCATTGGTTTGTTTATGTTTTCCAAAAATATTATGTGAAAATGAAGAAAGTTATTTGAACATTCGTGAATTGACCCGTGAAGTCAATGATACATTAAGAGCCTTACAAGACTTTGCTATAGATTTGAGTATGGTCATACAAACATTACAATTAAAACCAAATGATATGAATTTTGAAGATATATTGAGTAATTTAGTTGACATTACTGGTGGAGCTATTGTTAAGAAATTGAATGTAGGTAAGTAGGAAGTATCAAATACATTTTGCTTAAACATAAGTAAAATAAATATACTGTGGCAGTCAAATAGTAAGACACATTTAAGTAAACAACATTTTTGGGGTAATACTTTTCTCAATAACAATTTTAAAAAAAAAATTAGCATTGATCAGTAGAGCTAAAGAATTAGACATTCAATGAGATACAATTATTTATGTATTATTTTACTATATGTTTTTAGATAAAGTTGAGGTGGGAAATTTATCTTTGAGTATTTACAACATGATAGACATCTTAGTTTGTGATTCAAATGGAAGTCCTAATCCAGAAGCTATCCAAGTTCTCTTTAAATGTCTTCTGCCGAAGCTTGTGGTAGCATCTACTGATTCTCGGAACGGTAATGTAAGTATAACAAATAACTTAGTATATTTATTTTACCAGATTACCAATTATTAAAGTGCAATCCTAATTATAATTAGTTTTATTAGCAAACTCAATACTTTTGTTTCAGAATGTTGTCAGAGCATCATATGTAACATACTCAGCACTACTTCTAAGTAAATTCGGTAAAGCTGCATTGCCTGGTTACACAATTTTACTGCAACATCTTTGCTACACATTAGAGGGACTGGTATGTAACATAGAATATAAAATGTTCTCTGTGTAATGGTAAAATGCACACTCATAATCATGATTTATTAGTCCAGTAAATTTGAAAGCCTTTCATGTATATTATTTTACACTAGCTAGTAAATAGCCTATGTGTTCTTCCAGTCTATGTTCTACATTTGTGCCAAATTTCATCAAGATTCATTCAGCAATTCAGACTACAATCTCAAACAAATATCCAACCATCCAAGCTTTCGCATTTATAATATTAGTAAAATATCTACTAAAACAAAATTTTATTAATCTAGACATCTAAACGAGTTGTAGAGTTTCTGGACCAAGACATTTTCACTGTTATTTTGCTTATTATATTGATATTAACTGTTCCCGTGTGGCTACATCCACATGACATTGTAAAAAGTGACTTTTGGTGTTTACAATCAGTAAAACTTTCAATTTCTTCACCCCTTGAGATTAATACCGTAAAAATATATAGCGAAAGCATGTCGTAGGTGTGGGGCTTTTTAAAAAATAAATGTATATATCATATGTATATTCAGAAATTAGCAGTGATTGCTGACATCCTACATTACAAAGAAGTGTTTGTTTACTCTTTGTTATATTCGTATAGAAGTATAGATATAGATAGATTTAACTATATGACAAAGTCTTGATATCATGTAGTAATAATATAAATTTTAAATATTTTTAGGAGCGTGCCGAGGTCCGTACAACTCGTATGTCTCTCGTCCTTGGTCTGATGAGTCTTCTGCCCGAAAGGTCTTATAAGGATTTTACAAAATGGATTCTGAAATTATCAACCACATCAAAAGTGTCCCACAGGCAAATAGCTGTGGTGGGTTTGGTTACTTTTAACATACAAAACGAGTAAAGTTTGTTCATTTTATGTAACCACCATAGGCCTTGATATGTTATTGCATGTCAATATTTAATTTATGAATCAGACTTATATAAATCTTGTTTTTTTCTAATGAAAAAGTAATCTTTGATGTCATTAACGGGCGATATTAGTAACCTCTTTACCTTACATTTATACGAGTTCTTAAGATATCTTCATTTATTTTCAGGAAATATTGAGTAAACTTCTTTATAATGGTCCAGAGGAATCAGTTGGAAATGAAAGTTTAATCGAAAATCAAAGCAGAAATGATGCTGGTATTTTTTAATAACACCTTAGTAATTAGTTTTTATTGTTAATGACTAAAGCAGAATAATGTAACTTATAAATTTTCAGATTCTGGTATTCAAGATTCTAGTTTGTTGACATCCGATGTAGAAGAGGTCCCCACTCTCAGTCCAAACACTGTTCAAAATGTTACTAATGGAGGAATAAATAATGAAGCTGTCAATACCTCTGTATGTGACCACTATGTTATTTTTTGAAAAATTATAATCTATAATATAAATCAGTTATTTTAATAAATAAAATTCAAGTACTCAAATCAAACAAATAATAAAAAACCTACTTCATAAAACTTTAAAATTCCCACTATTGTAAATAGGCACTTTAAAATGGCATTATCTACAAGTAGTAAATTAAAAAAGTCCATTAAAGATAGATGTTACTGTAACCTATTTAACTTACTTAAATCTGGTCAGTGGTCACTTAGCCATTTTAGCGATTATATATATAGTTTATTTATGATTATATCGTGTTACAATGCAGCAGGATCAAGATGCGGTGCTGGAGGAGGAGGAGGATTTGAGCAAGGTGTTGCATGCGCGCACGCACGTCGCGCCGCACGCCGCCATCGTGCGCGCGCTGTACGACCGCGCGCACGACGTGTCCAGCACGCTGCGCATGCGCGCGCTCGCCGTGCTCACTGAATGCGTCGACAGCACGCACCCGCCCGTACAGGACGCTATAAAGGTTACCTGACATTTCATTCAACATAATCACTAAAGTCACTATCTTCTCATTTATAAATATGACTGGGAAATAATATTCATTGGACATATTTTTTATACTTGATATCTACTTGTATTATATATTATTACAATTATATATTGTTGTTGTATTGATACATACGCTACGAAGTTTGCTAAGTAAAAACTGCAATCAACTGCAAACAACTATCACTCACTCCAACTCAATCGCTTCTTAGTGCTCGATTAGCGAGTTTCTTAGCTCTTTATCTCCAAATTAATTTCATCGCTTAAATTATGGATTGACAATTTTTATTGAGAAATAATAACAAAAGCTTACTTATATTTTGTGTGGTGTAATTGTACGCGGTGTGATCAGAGTCTGAACGGCACGTGCGAAGTGTCGCGCGTGTCGCGGCTGGCGGCGCTGGCGGGGCGCTGCGTGTGCGACGAGCGCGCCGTGGTGCGCCGCGCCGCCGCTGCGCTCGCGCACCGCCTGCTCGCCGCCAAGAACGCGCACACGCCCAACGACCTGGCCGTAATCTTACTACACTATTATGAATTTAAACTTTAAACAACAGTGATTAAATATTGTACATGACCGGATGGACGGAGCGGTTAACTTTGCTTTTATAGAACTTTGTATAAATGTGATAGCATAATGAGACAGTGGTAAGGCAATGCGACTTGTAACAGATACAAGATATTTAAGGTCGTGCTATACATAAAATATCTATACACATAAACTGGTCTATATAGCGCAAAATTTTAAATATTGCAAACCTTGATCCAAAATGTAAGCATCACCAGCCGATGATTCAGGCTGGGTCTAGGATGGGCATATTATATTGTCGATACATTATAATAAAAACTGGCAGGTTCTCATAAGGCTATGCCGCGACGCGAGTATAATAGTGCGGTCGACGGCAATCACGGCGTTGGGCGAGCTGGTGACGCAGATGCCGAGTGACGAACTGCTCGATGCCTTCCTCTCCGGCCCCATGCACCAACTCTCGGACCCCGAAGCTAAGGTGAGAAATTAATCACATCTATACACTCACGCGAATGAAACACAAATGGATTTTTAGCGGGACTACGAACTCTCACAAAAATCCATACATCCATTAACTTTCGCATTTATATTATTATTATTAATATATATTATATAAAAGAAAGTCGTGTGAGTTACACTATTTTTCACTTAAGAACGGCTTTACCGATATGGCGGAAAATTGGTGAGGAGGTAGCTTAGAGCCAGGAGACGGACATAGGATACTATTTATTCCGTTCGACAGTGATGGATGGATGGATGTGTGTTATAGTTTGTAGCCTAAACGGGTAAACGGTATTCGATGAAATTTGGTATAGACGTGAAGGATAGTCTGGAAGAATACTCACTTTTGTTTTTTTAATTCCACGCGGACGGATTCGTGGGCGAAAGCTAGTTATTATATATAACTAGTTTTCTTTAACTCTTAATTCGACGGAGTTTTTTGTAGGACAACAATATTTTATGTTACCAACACATTAAAATCATAAACTCACCTATTTTTTTCTCTTAACTAGCTCAATAGATTTTTTTTAATCAGTTGTTCATCACACTGGGCACTATCGAATAAGGGTTTATTGCGCGCGGACGAATTCGCGAGAAACCGCTAGTCTATACTATAAATATTTTAAACAGGAAAAAATTGTTTGTTTGTATGTATGTATGTATTTATTGAAATAACCCAAAAGCTACTGGCCCGATTTTGAAAATTCTTTCACCATTAAAAAGCTACGTTATCGGTGAGTAATATAGACTTCTATTCATTATTTATTTTAATTTCACGCAGACGAAGTTGCGAGCAAACGTTAGTTATGTATATAGTCGTAGTTATGTGTAATTAATCATACTTATTTTTGTATTTTGATACAAAGGTGCAAGATCAAGTGGTGACGCAAATCCAGCAAATCCTGTTCGATCGCATGCGCACGCACAGCGCCGCGGCGGCAGAGGACGCGCTGCCCTGGATGTTCCTGGCGGCCGTCGTGCGCAACAACATGCGCCGGCACTTGCAGAAAGCCTGCACCTTACTGCACAATACATCGAATACCATTAGGTAATCACTTTTTTATTATGGTATACCAACTTTCTGCATCTTTCAAATTTCTATTGCCGTAGAGCCATTACGGAGATACTTTCTAACAAACATCCATCCATCCATACATTTACGACATTAGTAAGATGAAAGATTGGAATAATTTGAAACATTTTGTCCTAACTATTGTTTATTAAATTTTTGTGTAGCAGTTACTTTCTTTTTAGTTTTTTATTTCCTATTCGTGTGTATCCTTAGTATTGTTATTAAAATGAAATTTGTTGTTTCATTCCCTATATATGATTATTTTTTGGATAACAAAATGCAAGTTAACAGTTTATTGTTTTTCAGCGACCGTTTAATAGAGATAATAAAATCTCACTTGGGCAATGTGAGCGCCGCGCGCGACCTGCAGTGCTTAGCGCTGCTCACCTGCGCTGCCAGGCAGCTGCACTGCGACCAACTGCACTTCCTTCTGGAATTCTACTATAAACTAGAGGATGATGCACAGGTAACACCTGCTACATTGAACTAGTGGACGGTAACTTGTTATTGTGTGCGACTTCATCCGCATGATAATATATAAACTGTTTTTGTTTACATTCCGTAAAACTTTCAAATGTCAAAATTCAAACGCTTAAATGATAACGAAGGCCCTTGCAATTAGCTAATTATTACCGTTGCCACGGTAATTTTGCTTCTTTGATGCTAGGCTTGTAGTTTTTGTCCCTTTACTGTAAGACAATTTTTTTCAATAAAAAAAAAAGTGTGACAAAAAAGTATTTACTATTTAACAGAAGCCCGATGTTCGTATCGTGGCGATGACATTAGAAATGCTGACACTGTGGTCGCGCTGGCTGACCGCGGAGCAGCGCGAGGTGCTCCGACAGCACCTGCTACAGAAGCTGGCCGCCGCCTGCACACACGACGATGGTAATTAATACTGACAAACCAAACAGATTCAAAAAATGTATAGAGTAAGCATAGTTGACACTTCATTTGAGAGATTTTTCACACTATCCACTAACCGTAGCTGTTAACAGCCACGAAACCACATTTCAATATAATTAATTGTATTTAATTTAATTGCCAATAGATGTCATTAAATAATATTTAAATGTTTGTATTTTATTATGTGCAAATAGTTTATTTTATAACAAAGGATGGAGGTTATTATAATTTTGTAAAAAGTCAATATAAGCACACGAGGTGGCGTACTGAACGTGACAACTGATATATTACCCTGTCAGAGAAATTACCGGTGAAAACATTTTTATTCACTATGCCTAGTCTAAATATTTCTTAAATGTCTTTGTGCCAAACAGACAAGCCTGCAATCGACCTAAACGAATTAGAAAACTATATCGGATTTTTTTTGTATTTTGCTGTCACAGTAATTTAACTTGAGAGATTAAACTTTAATACGCTATTCGAAAATTAGTCGTGTAATTCTGTTCCGTTTAAAGGTTGCAGACCCGATCGCGTCACTTTAGCGGCTCATTTGGACCCAAATAATTTAGAATGGGCATCGCATCTTATGAAAATCGGTAAGTTCCATCATCATCATCAACTTGCCCTTGTCCCTACAGAGGGTCAACACAGCATGTACTGCTCTTTTCCATACAGCTCTATCAGCCGTCATATCTGAATCCACTCCCTTCTTAAGCATATCCTCTTTCACACAATCTACTCATACTTTCTTGTTTATGTCATTATCTCGCAGCATATGTCCATAGTCTATACCATGATAACTTTTTGCTTCGCAATAACTGGCATTACTTTTAAAATTTCTTTAAATAGGTCTATTCATTACAATAAATATGCAGTATATTTATTGTGTATAGCAACAATGTATAATGTATGGTCGGTACGTGCAGCGGAGTACCGCGCGGCGGGGGAGGGCGCGGGCGGGGCGGCGGAGCGCGTGCGTGCGGCGGACCTGTCGCTGGTGGCGCCCGTCCCGCCCTCGCCGGAGCTGCTGCACTCGCTGCTGCAGCGCATACAGCACCCCATCTCAAGTAACTCTCATTGCACTTTGCATTCTACATGTTCTATTGTATTGAGTTTTGACGTTTCATCATACTCTGTGAAAATAAATGGACTTCAATCGTTATGAGTACGACGGTTCAGTTAGCTTTTGCAATCGTGTATCTATACTTCCATACTAATGTAATAAAGCGCAAACACACTACTTAGTTGTGTAGAATGTCAGCAATCACAGTATATTTTTGAATAATTCCTTTTTTATAAACTACACTTACGACACGCTTTAAGTTATATATTTACACGCTATTAAAGTTAGGGAGTAAATAATTTGGAAAAAACCGTCATGCGGGAAAAGGACAAACACTACAAGCTGACATCAAGGAAGCAAGGTTGCCATGGTAACGGTAATTGTTGTCCAATGTCAAAGGACTTCGTTGTCATTTGTGTATTTGAATTTTGACATTTGCAATTAAAAATTTCACAAATGTGAACTGCAAAATAAAGTTTTTATAATTCCGCAAGATAATTCCGCAAAAGCCGCACGGGAACAGCTCGTTCTTACATAAAGGCTGACATTGTTGGGACATTGTATTCACTTCATAGTATTGAGTTGATTGTAACTTGTGTGTGTGTGTGTGTAGGCGAGGGCGCGGAGGGCGCGGAGGGCGCGGAGGGCCCGGAGGGCGGTGCGGGCGAGGTGAGCGCGTGCGTGGTGGGCGCGGGGCGCGTGTGCGTGCGGTCGCGCGCCGCCGCCGCCGCCGCCGCGCCGCCGCTGGCCGCGCTGCTGCGAGACGCGCGCGCCCCGCTGCCCGCGCGACTCAACGCGCTGCTCGCACTCACAGACATATGCATCAGGCGAGTATGATACACACATATCTTCAAGTTTTATACATACACGGCACAGTCGCGGAGACTGGCGGTGAACCACCTACAAAACCTACACTAGTTTAAACGTTTTGAAACGAGACGCGCAATAAGAATCAACGCAGTATAAATAGCAGTACAAATAACATAAAAGTCGGTTAGTTTTTTTAAATTATTATCCCTTCGATTGCACCGCTAACTGCTATCTAATTAGTTATTTGTAGGAAAAGGCGAAGTTTTACTTTTACCTCAAAAAAACAATTAGAGTATATATAAGCAGGTATGCGTGTATCGTGGAGCCGCTGCTGGGGTCGATCAGCCAGTGCGTTGAGGTGGGCACCGCGCCCGCGCTGCGCCGGGCCGCCGCGCGCGCGCTCACGCGGCTACTACTCTCCGGATTCCTGCGCCTGCGCACGCCGCTCTACTACCGGTATACCACAAACGAGATTATAGTCAAAACATTTAAGAAATTAGACTAAACATAGGGAAATAATATTTTTTACCGGTAACTTCTTTAAAAGGTACTATGTCACAAAATAAAACATCAATAGGTGGTTTTGAGGACCTATCAATAGATAGCGTTAGTGGATCATGTGAAAAATGTCAAGTGAAGTGTCACCTATGCTTTCTTTATATATTTTTTGAATCTCTGATTATAGGATGTATGCGCGGTTCACAATTATCCACTGCGGTTAGTAGCGCTTAATAACTGGACTGGCAATCAACTGGCACGTGAACTACCTGACGCCAGTGAGTCTATACAATCTATAATTAGCGATCGCAACTGTCCAACCGTACTGGCCAAGTGTGAACCGCGCATTTCTTATGGCAGTGACCCGTAAAGTATACCAAAATCTTACCCGATAAACTTGAGTAGTCAAATCAAAGACTAGACACAGTGAACAACATTTTTTCACCGGTAACTTCTTTGAAAGGTACTATGTTAGTTTTTAAGTTTAGTCCGCCACCTGTCCTTGATGTTTGTTTACGTTGTGCAGTTACTGCGCGCTGCTGGCGGACGAGGAGCACGACGTGCGCGAGCCCGCAGAGTACTACGTGAGCAGCTGCCTCACCGCGGACCACATCTACCACCACTTCGTCGACTGCCTGCTATACTACAACAGCGATGAAGGTCCTATATTATTTTTACTCGACACGCAACGAAATAAAAATTAAACTCGTTCGAAAATAATGTCATCTTGAAAACGGCAACTGCACGGGAGAATGTCGTCATTTTCATAATTTCTAAATTAGATCTAAAAAAAAAATAGCGTATAGTTTTGTTTTATTTCAACAAGAACTGTTTCGGTGAGGCTTCATCCGCATGAAATTATAAAAAAAATATATTGTTTACATTTGTGAAATTTTCAATTCCAAATGTCAAAATTCAATTTCACAAATGACAACGAAGGCCTTTGACAATGGATAACAATTACCGTTACCATGGCAATCTCCTTGATGTTATCAGCTTCTAGTTTTTGGTCCCTTTCCCACATGAAGGTTTGTTCCAATTTATTTACCCTCGTGAAAATATATAAACTAAAGCGTGTCGTATGTGTGTAGGGCTTTTTATCAAAAAAGAATTATTCAAAAACATGCGATTGCTGACATCCTACGTAACTAAGTACGCAATTTTACTGGCACTTTGTCTGTTTGAGCTATAAAACCCATAGATGGAGTTACAAATTTTTTAAATGTCAGTGACATTGTGTTTTGAAATGTCACTGAATTGATGTGTATGTCAAATAGTAGTGAAAAGTATAATTAAGTGTCTCTTTTTGTGGTCCCGCTCTTCGTAATAACCATGAAATTTCTACACACATAAGAAAAAAGTAGCAGGCCCTGTCGTGTTAAGATTATTGTATGGGCGGGCGGGCAGGCGGCGGGCTGTCGTTCGACGCGCGGCAGCTGGTGTACGACGTGATGCTGCAGCGGCTGTCGGCGGTGCAGAAGCTGAACGTGCAGTGGCGCGTGGCGCGCGAGGTGGTGCAGCACGCGGCGGCGCTGTGCGACGAGGGCGGCGCGCTGCCCGACACGCTGCACGCCGCGCTGCTCGACGCCATCACGCTGCTCTGCGGGCCCCGCATGAAGCTGCCCAGTAATATCACATTATCTTATCATCATCACCAGCTCACTATACGTCCCCGCCGAGGGGCTCGGAGCCTACCCTGAGTTAGGGTGACTAGGCCATAGTCAACCAGGCTAGCCCACTGCGGGTTGGTTGACTTCACACATATGTTTGAATTTCTTCACGCGACATGTGCAGGTTGCATCACGATGTTTTCCTTCACCGTAAGAACGTCGGGTAAATTATGTACATATGAAATTCGAAAATGGAAAATCAGATTGGTACGGCGGGATTCCAACCCAAGACCTGTAGATTACAAGTGAAGTGCTCAAACCCCTGAGTCACTGACCCTTATCATCTCATCTCATTACCTTATGACTATGCATAAATATGTGTACTAGCTGTTCCCGCGCGCCAGTGTGAACACAAACAAGGAGAAGGGAGGCCAAATTTTAATCCCTCTCTTTTCACCCTTTCCTTATAGCAAAAGGATGGGAAGGGAAAGTGGATGTGACGGTGGAGGTGACTCATAGGAAGGGAAAATATCCTCTTTTTGTACGTCTCCTCTGTCGAGATAGGTTAGGCAACGCATCTGGAATTGCGGATGTCTATGGGTAGCGGTCGCTTTGACATTTTGTCGGATTCAGGTGGCCGCTTGCTCCTTTGCCACATTACAACATAAAAAAATATATAAGTACTATGACCGAATTACAAATATTTGTAATTTACATTAATTTATGTTTACGTTGTTTGTGTAACCTATGCGTTTATCGTCGGTATAAAAAACAAATGAGTACTCTAAAGCTGTGTTCATGTTGTATGTTTGTTTACACTTTGTAATACTTTTTTTTTTTTCAGAAAAACCACAGACTACAGGTGATGCGGCGGACATAGACGACCTCACGGAGAGAGTTACCAGTAACATAGTCTCATATGTAAGTATCAGATCTTTAATACAAAATAATGTTAATATGCTTAGTTTGTTTGAATACTCAGTAGGTAAAGTCTTCTATAAATCAAATTTCATGTCATTTAATATCATAATAATTTTACATTTAAATGTTAAGATGCCCGAGGACCCCAGAGTTAAAGTAAGTTATTTCTAAAACCAATATACCTTTTTGATTTTTGGTAATTAAATTTTAGCAATTTTGCTTTTATAATTAGATTGGACATCACATTTTTTTTTGTTCTTTTATACACCAGCTTTGGTAAATTTTAAATGCCGAATATTTCATAAATATTTTTAAAGCAGATTATTACATTTTGATCTATATAAAATGTCCTGATTGTGTTAATAAATGTCGATTAAT
>LD688971.1:3446526-3461796 GCA_003118335.3 Papilio memnon | reverse complement strand
TATTATTAAGATTTGTATGTGTGTGTCAGAAAATGAAGCGCACTGTGGCCGAGGTGCTGGTGCCGGGCGTGCTGCGGCTGTACGCGCACATGCGCCCGCGCGGCGGACAGCTCGCCGCCTACCTCGTGCGCCTCGCCACCGACCTGCTCGCGGACTACCGGCAGGAGGTGACTACTCGCTGTATCTATACACAACCCACCGTTGTCTAACCAGCAATCACAATTTTCTTTGTCGAATAAAGTTATTTCCACATCTATACTAATATTATAAAGAGGAAGGATTTGTATTTTCGGATCTTTGTATGTATTGAAGTAACTCAAAAACTACTGGGAGGATTTCATAAATTCGCCATTAAAAAGCTACGTTGTCACTAAGTAATATAGGCTATGTTTTTAATTTCACGTGGAAGAAGTTTCAACAGCCAGTTTCAGTGAGAAATAAACCGGTCAATGCGGTCAAACGCTGATTAACCACACAATTTGTTTGATATCTGTAAGCTGCCAACTTTGTAAATTGTAATAAAATTGTGATACACAGATCGAGGAGTTGATCCAGCTGGACGAGGAGCTGGTGCAGCGCATCCGACAGTTCCAGGAGACGATCGGGCTGGAGCCGTCGTTCGGCAACGCGCGCAACCTGGTCACCGCCTCCGCGCCCCCCGACCCCGACACGCCGCGCGCGCCGCGCCGCCGCCCCGCGCCCCGCACACACCCGCACCACCCACACCACCCACACCACACCCCCAAGCGCGCGCTCCGGATATAGACAACCATGCTACTCATTTCACTATTGCTCGCCGCTTCGTCCGCGTCCAATTTAAACATAGCCTATCTTACTCACTGATAACGTAGCTTTTTAATGGCCAATTTATGAAATCGACCCATTAGTTTTATAGTTATCTCAGTACATACAAAAATACAAATCTTATAATATTAGTATAGATATAGATGAGTTAGTGTGGACGTACACCGGTTGAGATATACCTAGAAAGACATGGATGGATTGCGTGAAAGGTGACATAATCAAAAAGGGAGTGAAGATTGAGATGTCGGATGATAAGAGTTATTTGGAAGACGAAAAGCCGGCGCGCCGACCCTGCGGGAGTAGGATAAGGTCTATTTATTTAACTATCTTTGAGGTCCTAGCACACGGCGTATTTAAAACGCATAAACGAAGTGTATTTCAAGAACGGGCGTGGGCGCTTCATAACTCCTTTGAAACGAGTACGAACGTGCTAGGACATTCGATACTGCCACAAGTGGTAGGAGTGACGTAAAACAGTACTTTTGCGTTTACTGACTCTGATAGTCCGAAAAAACTTGTTCACGTATGTAGCGGCATTTATATATTAAAAATATTAATAAACTGTTAGTCTCTTAATGTTATGTTAAAAATAGTTGTAAGCTATAAGTAATATTTAATCTGTAATCTGAACTATTTTCAACTATATACAATATTATATTAAATCGTTCCTTAATATATTTAAGTTGTAATTATTAAATTTATTAAATTCATTTCTGAATAATTAATTTTTTACTTGCAATCTCCCCAATTAAACTGTTTTTGTTCTACACGGTATAAGTTTGTGTGCGTGACTGACGTTAGCGCTGCATCAATCTCACCTCTTGTTAACATTATTTTATGCTAGGCAACTTTATTCCACTGATTACGCATATCTTCTACGATCACGCATAAGCTTTACTAGCCATGGTCGTTGGGACGAACGTCAATTATTATAGAATATATCTTACTAACAAAATAAATGCGAAATATTAGATGTATGGATGGTTGATGTTGAGTTTGTAGCCTAAACTGCTTAACAGATTTCGATGAAATTTGGCATAGATGCAGAGCATAGTCTGGAAGAACACATAGGCTATTTTGATTCGGAAAATTGTTACGGTCCCGTGGGAAACATTAATTTTGTTTTTTCATGTTTACTCGATAATTCTGCAACGGATCAAATACCTTATTAAAATCTGGCACAGATAAAATCAAATTCTAAAATAACATCGGATACGAATCATCCCCGAAAAATGTCAGGTTCCCGCGGGATACGTGGTTCTTAGTTTTTCATAATTCGGCGTGTTTTTTTTTTTTAATACTGCGCGGACGAAGTCGAAGGCGACAGCTATAGTCGATATTTTTTGATTCACTGCTTTTTAAACCATAAGGGATCGAGAAAAAGGTAATATAAAATGGTAAGTTAAATAATCGTCTATTGAAAATAACATTTAATCGAACAAGAATCTATAAAATATGATTAAACTACACCATATTAATTACAACATTAGGGTCAAAGTACACTTAGTAAATAAATAGGCGATAGTAAAAATAAAATCTTAACAACATCTTATCTTACAATATTTTACTTAAATCTATCTGCACTGGTAAGTCACTTTCCTTTTCAATTTTAACTTCCTCTGAGAAAGTCTTCTTTAACAACATATTGATGGCTGCTTCCTCTAAAAAAAAAATATTATCAATATTACAAGAAAACAAATTATAAAAGATATATAGGAGAAAAAGAATGAGGTTTCACCTGTGACTTGTATAGCCAACAACTGGTGCACTATGTGCCGCGCTGTTATCTTAAACAAGTCTCGACTACTAATTTTCTTTTTCTTATAATAAGGCATAAGTAGTTTAACAACGAGACCAGCTACGTCCACTTTTTCTGATTTCTTAGGTTCTTTTACATGTGTTGATATTTTTTCCGGATGTTTTTCGCTATCTTTTTTCTCTTTTTCTTTTTTGTTCTCTTCTTGTTTTAGTTTTTCCATATGCTTTTCTTTATGTTCTTTGTTAGAACTGGATTTATGTCTATGCCTGTGCTTATGTTTACCTGCATGTTTATCTTTTAATTTATCTTTAATTGGTGATTTAGGTTCATTGTCTTTAGATGGTTGTATAACTTCAGGAACAATGCCCTCAACAGATGGCGGTTCCGGTGGCATTTCAGAAAATTGTTTTAGTTCCATTAAAACTTTATCCGCTTCAATGCTAAGTTTATGTGCTTTGAAAAGCTTTGTGTCGTCCGTTTTAGTTAAAGGAGAATCTGCTATTTTCGATTCTTTATCCAGTTTGTCTGAACTTTCTCCATCTCCGCTGCTCGCATTGACGGAATCATCATTACTCGTTCCGTTATCGGGTTCAATATGTGGTGAACTATTATTTTTATTACATACATTGTCATTAGATTTTGTAATTTCATTACTATTATCTTGAGATTCCATCTGATTATCAATAACTAGCTCTTTTTCAGAACCACTATTAGATAAGTCTCCAAATACATCCGAATCTTTTAAAACCGATTTCTTTTCTGTTTTGATAACTTTATCTACTGACGCCTCACTTAGTTTACGTTTTTTCTCCTTAGATGATTTATGATGTTTATGTTTTACTTTAGTTTTGTGCTTTTCACTTTTTTTCTCTTCTACTTCACTGTCGGAAGATTCTCCAAATAATGCTTTTATTTTTCGTTTTGCCGTAGGTTTGATCTTATTTGGTGATTTTGATTCCTTAACCGCATCTTTGTTCTCATTTTGAATGCCTTTCTTCTTTTCCTTTTGACTACCATGGCTGTCTTTTGTGGAGTTTTTACTCGACACACCTTCCAAAGTTATATTTATTACAAAAGTTTTTGATAAACTCTTTGTTACTTTATTATCGTTTTTAATGTCCTCTGTACTGTCGTCAATGGTTGCTTCGTTATTCGTTTCATCTATCTTCACAGTTGTATCGTCGTGGTTACATTTAGGATTTTCGTCTATTATTAAAGTATTTTCATCTTCGCTTTCATCAGAGGCGGGTGTTGATACATCGTTTGAAGCAATTTGTGTGAAAAAATTATGCAGTTTAGTTTGAGTTAATGGATCTTTTTTGAAAGAATTGGCTTTTCGTTTACTTTCTCTGTCGGCTTTAGATAAATGTCTGCTACCGCTTTTTTCACCCATGTTTGCTAAAAAAAATTGTATAAAAAGAAATTAGAATAAATATTTAAAAAAATTATTGAGATAATTTTGGATATGTCTTTAAAGTCGTAATATAAGCATGTCTTACCACTTTCTAGCTGACTTGCAGTTATAAAACCGTATTGAGCTTGTTTCTTTGCTTCGAAGTCTCGAACGAAATCCCCGAGCGTCTCCCCCATTCGGGGCTCGAATTTCTTTAACCGAGGAAATAAGTGCTCGGTACTATCTTTCACTGATGAAATCTAAAATTAAATTAACGTCAAACAAAATACATATCGTTTTAGCCTCAATAAAAAAGGTTTTATCAGTGTTTCGGCAGTGAGAAGTACATAGTGAGTGTCTTACCAGTTTGATCATGGCCCTCCTGTAAAGACTTATGACGGTACTATTAGAGAAGGCCTCGTACTCCAGGTCTATGGCGCATTGCTCCACATCTTTACGTTTCAAAGGCTTCTCCGGTTCGTCCACATCCTTCATGCTGGCCAAGTTGTTGTTTAGAGCTTCTAGCAAGAGGGAAAGGTAGCTGTCTCGACTTGCTACAGTCAGGCCATTCACCTAAACATATATGATTAACTATTAGATTAGTACGAGTCGACTGGTGAGTTGAGTTTGCTACCTGTGTTTTTAGTATATGTGTTTAAGGGAAACTAAGTTTTTTGTACTTAATCAACACAAAGGGGGTCCACTTAATGACACTTTAGTATTATTGTAAGATTGTAAGCAATGTAAAAATTGATTTACTTTTGTGGCGGTATTCTCAGCAGCCCTGCACTTAGAGTTAACGGCGCTGACGGCGTCGCTGGCCTGCCGGTCTACTTGCGTGATGCGCTTCTTTCTCTCCGCGAACTCCTTGAGTATGAATGACTTCGTCTCCTCGCCCACGCGCCGCCTGTCCCCGTCGGAGCCTTCGCTCTCCTCGCCGTCGTAGTACGACTCCATGTCCCTGTAGACAAATATTAGATCGCATATAAGAACTAGCTCTACACATAGTTCAAGAAAAAGTATTAAAACATTATATAAATCAACTAATTATCTGCATCTGGAACGCGGATTACGTCAGGGCAAGTATTGAGCTTATAACACAACTGTATTACTGAAAATAGTGTATATGCATATATAGGTAGAAAACTTGGTGGCAATGGTCCACTGTTCTTCTGTGATACATATACGTTTTTTCTCCTACCAGGATGAAAAAATCGATCCCATCTTTTTTCAGTGCATCTTCTTGTCAAAAACGCTTTGTTAAACATCGGTTGCTAGGTTACCGCGAGATAAAGTGACGGAGATGTATGCGTCTTATCGAGAGAGAATTGAACACTTTTGTCATTCCTGATAGAGTTTAAAACTAAACTTTTTATTCAGTTACGAAAAAAATTAAATTAAAAACTAAAAACATTTAAAAATTATTTACATTTAACCCATAATACTACGGAGTTTTTGTATCCAAAAATATGAAATAAGTACAGGAAAAATGATAATTTTTTTTAAATTGGTTGTTCATCACATTGGACACTATCGATTTAGGGCAGGGGTGGCGAACATTTAGGCATCATAGTGCTATTTTTATAAAGAAATGTTTAATGTGTTCTTAGACGTGCCATCGAATAATTTTGGCTGCGATTATTACACCAATTTCACCTATTTCATAATTTTTCGTGGGGTTTTTAAGATTTTCGACGAGCCCTAAACATCATGTCGTGTGCCATTTATGGCACGCGTGCCAGTGGTTCCCCACCCCTGATTTAGGGGTTAAAGAGTACGTGGTATATTGTGTCATATTGTCGAATAACGACAGCAACCTGAGTCCCAGCCGTCCATTGCCGTAGAGGTCCTGTGCGTCCTGCGCGTCCTGCGCGTCGTGCGCGATGAAGCCGGCGCGCTGCAGGCTGGCGCTCATGGCGCGGCGCTGGTGCTGGTCGAGCGCGCGGCGCACGGCGCGCTCGTCGCGGCACACGTCGCAGCGCGCGTCGCAGCGCGGCGCCTCCTCGCCGAAGTACTCCGCGAACCTCTTGTGACGACATCTAACACGATCATCACAACACGTTTTATGTGTCCTACCTACCTAGCTCTATCTATACTAATATTATAAACAGGAAAGATTTGTATATTTGTATGTATTGAAATAACTCAAAAACTACTGGGCCGAATTTCAAAAATTCTTTCACCATTAAAAAGCTACATTACTACATTTTTTGATTGCTTTGATTGCTACATTTTTTGATTTCACGGAGATGAAGTCGCGAGCAACAGATAGTCTTACATATTATGTTGGCTTGTGGAAAATTACTAATACATATTTATTTGGCAAATGTGTGTTATGAATTTAAAAATAGCATACGAAAATTATTTTAAAATTACCATAACAATTTTGTATGTAAGATAACAAATCAAGGTTAGAGAACTGAATGAGTGACAATAAACTAAATATTTGATAAACAACTTACTTAACTTCCTCGCAATATTTGACCATAATTTCAAAGCTCTTGTAGGCATTTTTGCAGCGTTGTTTTTGTTCGGGAGTGCGAGCGCGCGCCATTTCCGCTTTAAGAAGAAAGTCGACTGCGTTTCTTTCCCTTCCGCAATAATAAATGCGACAAAATGCTGGTTTACCATCGCGACCGGCGCGACCCGATTCCTACAATTATTCCAATAGAACTGTAATTATAAAGTAAATATATTATTTACATAATAATTTATTGTACTGTATACCTGGTAGTAAGCAGCGACGTTTTGCGCCAGGCCCCAGTGTGCGACGGCGCGCACGGTGGCCTTGTCCACGCCCATGCCGAATGAGAGCGTTGCGCACACGCATGGACACTCGCCCCCGGACCACCGCTCTTGTACCGATATGCGTTCTGATGCCTTCATACCTGTCATACACATTGTCACTACTAAATAAATAAACATTTTATTGCCATCAAGACAAAAGCACAAAACATAGTGATAGATATACATACTGGTATATTTTACTAATAGCTTTTATAACACATTTATTTATGACCTTCAAAGTCAACCATACAATTTAAATTGAATACTTATATGTTGTGGTGTGTATTTGTAAATTTTTTGAAAAAAAAAATGTATTCAGTTATTTTTAATAAAACCATAGAATGAAGAGTAAAGTTTTGAATATGCAATACCTCCATGATATGCCAGTGAGTTAAGACCCCTTTTATTCAACATATGAGCTAATTCCTCAGTTTGTTCACGAGTTCTACAGTAGACTATAACTGCACTTTTGTCTTTCTGTAAGTAAAAAAATTGTTAAGCAATACAGCAAAACAGCAGCAACAAGTACAACAAAATTTACTCACTGGTTTAACATTGTCATCTTCCTTTATACTTTTCTTTAGAAATTCACATAAGTCACCAATTTCATCTTCAATGCAATTTTGATATATAACATCATAGTACAAATTTTTTCGAAAACTCGGTGTCTTGTATTGTGCGACAGGTTGCAATAATTTCAGATTGGATAGGATATCTTTAGCAACCTCGGCACTAGCAGTTGCAGTAAGAGCTACCCATGGTATACTCCTATACATTTCTCTTAAATCACCCAATTTTAAATAATCAGGTCTAAAATCATGACCCCACTCACTGACACAGTGAGCCTCATCTACAACTACATAAGAAACTTTTTTATACTTGACTAGATGTTCTATTAGGCTTTTAAATGTCCCAGTAGCAGCTTGTTCAGGAGTTACATACAAAAATCTAGTATTAGGTCTCATGCTTCTAAGATCATTGATAACCCTCTCTCTATCTTTTGTGCTCATTTTTGAGTTTATCGATTCAGCCTGTATTTTAATTTTTGTCAAGTGATCAATCTGATCTTTGATGAGTGCCAGTAATGGTGAGAATACAATAGCCACCTTATTATCCTGCAGCATTGCAGGCAACTGGAAACACAGGGACTTCCCAGAGCCCGTTGGCATTGAAACATAAACATCATGGACACCTTAAATTAAATTTATTAATTAATCTGTAACTATATATTACAATAAAAAAAAACTTTTATATTAGAGGCTGATCGAAACTTGTTCTCTTCGTATTTTTAAGATTAACACTTAAAACAGAATACAAATATTGAGAGCAATAAAATGAAATGTAATACGTAAATATAAATTATACCACGTTTGAAAAACATCAACATTATCAGATATTCAAATGATTAAATTTAAAAAAAAGTTGTGTCTCAAAATAGTGTTTACAAAATTGAAGCAAAATAATGTTGTAATTGTGGCAGCACTATTATTATACTGCCAAATCAAATGTGTCACATCGTTTGTCAAATTCGTGCATTTTTACCGTTCAATTCAATTTGGATCTTTACATCTTGAACCTAAATGAAATTTGCGTTATAATGTACAATTACCTCTAGCTATAGCTCGAATGGCACGTTCCTGAAGTTCACTTTTGAATTTTCGGTGACCAAAACATTCCAATAGCTTTTCAGTTACGTTATCCATCACGAAACTTGTTACTGTGGCATTACAGGTATTCTCTCTTTTTTAAAGTCGTTTAACCTACATATAACATTCATATCGTAGCACATACTGTTCAATTCACTAAATCACAACTTTAAAATTTCGCGACAATAACATTAAAACAACCTCAAAATAGACTTTTCTATTATTATAAAATTTCGTCTTTGACATTTCGTGAACTAAACCTATTTTGTTATAAATGTCAAGTGTGAACATTCTACCAACATTAAAATATAAAAGTCATATCTAAAAATGTTTCATTCATTTTAATAAAAAATATTCATTTTAAAAATACTAGGTGTTTTTGCCCACTTAATAATTAACGCTAAATTCATTACAGAAGCACCCCACGACTGCAATATGAGTAAACGTAAAAATCCATGCGAAACTAGAAATCCAAATGCACAATTTTGTGATTTTTTAATGGAATTGGCGGAGTATGAGAAAAATGTTAGCCACAACATTCACAAATATAATGCTTACAAGAAAGCGGCGGGTGTTTTGGCTGCGCAATCTAAAAAGATTCAGTCTGGTGAAGAAGCAAAAAAACTTGATGGTATAGGAGATAAAATTTCTAAAAAAATCGATGAGTATATTCAGACAGGAAAATTAAGAAAAATTGAGAATATACATCATGATGAAAAGGCTCAGGCAATTAGTATGCTTACACGAGTATCTGGAGTGGGTCCTGTCAAGGCTGCAGAGTTAGTAAAAGACGGTATTGTTACAGTTGAAGATCTAAAGAAAAGTAAACATTTGTTAAATCATCATCAGCTGCTCGGATTAAAGTTAGTGTGTAATATAAGATTCAAACTTTATGATGGCTCGTAGTTAACTGCGAGCGCAAGTTGACTCCAAAGGTAGGCCCAGTGCGTTTACAGGAAGCGGGTGTTCCCCAATCCGCAATCCCTTTACCATCCAAGTCCTCACCTATGACGCGTATTGTAAGATCGTGCCATCATAAAGTTTGGATAGAGCTGTACGAGTATTTTAACAGTTAATTTGCTTGTATCGAAGCTTTCTTTTATTGTTTTCAGATACTTCGAAGACTTTGAAAAGAAAATTCCGCGCACAGAAATACAAGCCATAGAAAATAAGTTAAAAGCACTCGTCTTTGACTTGGATAGTAATTTTACAATAACAGTGTGCGGGAGTTTCAGGTAAAATAATTTGACAATATTGCGAATCCAAAAATAAATTCGTTTATGCTGATATCGTTGATCTTGAATATGACCGTCAGCCAAGTGAACTTTGCAATGTTTACCAAAGATCTACTAAAGTCGTATGCTGCGCAGAATTTTTAGTAATGTTATATTGGTTTATCGTAGCAGACGGGGAAAACCAGAAAGCGGTGATATTGATATTCTGGCGACTCATCCGTCTTTAAAACTTGGAGAAGCAAAGAAAAAACACGGCGAAACAATGTTAAAAAGATTAGTTGATCATCTGAAAGGTCTTGTTATCGACGTTATATCTATGGGAGATACAAAGTTTATGGTAAACAGTCTTCGGGTACTTAACGTAGATGTATTTGATAAAAGAATTAACACAATGAAATCTTTGTATATCCTGACCAGGGCGTCTGCCGCCTCTCTAAAGACTTACCGGCCCGACGTCTGGACATACGGCTTATTCCTTGCGATCAGTACCACTGCGCCATCCTATACTTCACGGGTAGTGATGTCTTCAACAAGACGATGCGAACACACGCGTTGGAAAAGGGTTTCACTCTTAATGAATATTATTTGAGGCCTATGGGTTCAACTGGTGAGATGTCCAACGTTTTTATCATACAATTTTTCCGACTATGGACAACAATCACGTTTGTCTACTTCAACAGGCGTTCCCGGCGAACCTGCACCGGTCACGTGTGAGGAAGATATCTTCGACTACATCGAGTACCCGTACAAGAAGCCAGAAGAACGTAATTTGTAGGGATTATAAAAAAAAACAACATTGCCGTCGTCATATTTATTCTTAGAATCGACATACAATAAGGCTTACAGTATCACAAGACTTCAAATTCTCAAGATATGCTAATAATAATAGTATTTAATAAAATTTTATAAAACTGACAACAGATGCTTAATTCAAAAACAACATTAATACAAATTATTTTTACACTTTCACTATAACACCATGCGGGTTGTTGTTAAAATTATATAGAAATTCTAGTTAAAGGAATAAATAAAATAAATGAAATACATAAGTAAATGAAGAAATTGATTCCTAATGAACAATTGAGGCAATTAACCCGCATGTTATTATGATATATTTAAATTTTATAGGAAAACATAGGAAACTAGTAAATAGGGAAACTACATGAATAGCAATTAATAGCAATTAAGCTATAAACTAATCTAGCGAACTGCTTTCGTTAAATGAGCAAGAAATTATAGAATGGTAACCTAAAATGCTAATTTAATTAATGGAAATGTAATCATTACTTACGAAGTTAGTAGTGACTAGCACTTAACAACTGTGTAAAATTAAATCACTCACTTGACAATTTATAGAAAATCAATCCCCAATTTGGTTTTTAATCTTGTCAGAATATTTTTTTAATCATCATTTTTTATCTCTTACAAAAAAGTAACAGCACAGCCTTATTATATTTTCTTGTCACAATTACCGTATTACGATTATTTACAATCATTCTTTGGAATAATCAATACAAATTGTAACGTAAAAAAGGTGAATCTGAATGAACTTTCATTGTATTACGTCTGCTGTTGAATTAATTATGAATGTCGCAAGTCACAAACAAATAAAAATTACAAATAAAGGAAAAATAATTCAACTAAACTTGTTTCTAGATAATTCAATTCCTTGGCTTTATAAAATAATAATCAGCTTACGCATGGTTTTTGGTGTGAAACTCAGCAATTTAAATTGTACTGATAATAACAGTTCTAATTATTGCATTAAAACCCTTGCTTCGTTTAAAAGACTAAGCAAGCTTCAAGCCATGGCAGGTATGATTTTTTTCAAATGAAATACTAAAAGCTATGCTAAAAGGAAATATTTTTTTTTTTTAGCAAATATTATGGTTTATTTCTAAACTTGCAAACAAAAACTATGATGAACTATAAAGATTTTAATTCTTGCGTTAAAAAAATATTATCTAACTAAATTTGAGATCTTACAAAATCAATTACAATAATATTGAAATTAAATTATAAATGTCCATTTCGTGGTAAAATGTAATTATTACAGTCAGTCTCTCTAGAACACACACGTTCGGAAACATTTTCTGTATTTATTTATCACATGTCTTGTCATTTCGCCTCAATATTCTAAATATCTGTCAATAACCTCCAAAGGCTACCATACATTTGATTCACTTCTAGTCCAAACGGTTAAAATCGTCAACATTTTAATACTTTTAAATTATGCTAACTAAGGAAAACGCTGAAAAACATCACCAATACTGACTTACAAGCTTAGATATTTAAATTAAATTGATTGTATAGAAGGCAGTTTTTTTGACATTGACAGAGGGGCTGCTGCTCGTTTTTAGAGTTACCAGTAGGCAAAAAATCCCCGAGGTTTTTTCGAAAATCTCCCATGTTGGAAACAAAACCAAACTATTTGATTTTTTTTATAAATTAATAAATGACAACGTTCTTTAGTGCCGCTCCCTCATTATTAGTTCACAAAGTTGCTAGTTGGCATATGATCTCTGTAGGTGTATAGTTAATTCGTTTCGTGTTGTGGGTTGAGTAACTTGTAGAGATGTGAGGTGGGGTCTGCGAGCGCGTCGTTGGGCTCGCGCAGCTCGAGCGCGCGGCCGGCCGCCATGACGAGCGCGCGCTCGCACTGCAGCACGCCGGCCGCGCGGTGCGCCACGTACACCACCGTGCTGCCCGCGAACGAACACCTCATCGTCTGCAGTATCACGCGCTCCGCCTCCTGGTCCAGGTTGGCCGTCGCCTCGTCTACCAGCAACACCTGCACATGTATCACATCTATATCTGTACTGTTATAATAAATGATTCACATGCGGATAAAGCCGCCCGGGAACAGCTAGTCAAAACTAAACCCAAGTAGTCGTTACTGTAACAGTATTCACATATGTTATCTGCTTACGAGTAGTGTAATTCAAGTAACAAGGATTGAAAAATTAAATTTGAAATTCGACTTTCCCCAAACTGTACAATGTTGTAGCAATTGTAAAGGTTGTTTTTATTTAACCTTTACCGTGGCAAGATTACGTTTTTGAAGAAAAGCAAAATAATGTATACAGGTAGCTTATCTGTGCTGTAAAAATATCGAAACATCAAATAGTGATTGCATATTTTTTATATAGTTGTAAGTATGGTATACTATAGAAAATGAAGACAACTGTTAAAGGACATTGTTACCTTAGAGCGCTGCAGCAGTGCGCGCGCCAGGCAGAGCAGCTGCGCGTGCCCGCGTGCGAGGTGCGCTGCGGGCGCGTGCAGTCCGCCGCGCGCCTCCACGGCGTCGCGCGCACCGCACGCCGCCAGCGCGCGCGCCACCTCCGCCTCGCCGTGCTGTCGCAGCGGGTCCACGTTCTCCAGCACGCTCCCGGAGAAGATGAACGGCTCCTGCGGGATCACGCCCAGCCGAGACCTGAACACACAACATAGGGTTTTATTCACAATTGTAAAGTCACTTTTACATAAAGATAATACAGTTGTAGGTACCGTCAGCTGCATACATTTACAAAACTTCAGTAACTTGTATACGTCTCGGTTTAAAGAAAACGCAGCACATATTCCTGTATAGACTTTAGGCCATGAATACATATTTTTGGCGAATAGCATACGTATTTTTGAAACCGAAACCGTATACAAGTTTCGTAAATGTACACATATACATGCATGTGTGTGTACCTGAGCGCGTGCAGATGCAGCGTGGCGACGTCGACTCCGTCGAGCAGTACGCGTCCTGCGGAGGGCGCGGCGAGGCGCAGCAGCGCGCGCAGCAGCGAACTCTTGCCGGCGCCCGTGCGGCCCACCACCGCCAGCCGCTCGCCCGGCCGGCTGGCGAACCTCAGCCCGCACAGCGCCGCGCACGCCCGCTGCCCGCTGCACACACCTCACTTACACATCCTTGTTTCTCAACACTTACACCACGCCGCGCTCTTTATATCACCTGGGTTCTTAAAACATTGTATCACTAGTTTTTTCGACTTACTTGTAATTAAGATAAACATCCTCGAAACTGATAACACCGTGCGAGGGCCAGCCGTATGGCGGAGGATCTCCGTCTATCTTCTCACTTTCCACCTAAATGCAATTTATTGCTGTTGTAAACTTATTATATCTATACTAGTATTATAAAGAGGAAAGATTTGTATTTTTGTATATATTGAAATAACTCAAAAACCTACCCGGTCGATTTCAAAAACTCTTTCACCATTAAAAAGCTACGTTCTCAGTGATTAACATAGGCTATATTTTGAATTATTTTTCAATTTTACGTGGACGAAGTCACCAGCCTCAGCCAGTCTACAATCAAGAGGTCGATGGTAAAATCAGCATTAATTCGTACCTGCGTGATGTACTCGCCGACGCGCTCCACGGAGATCATCTCACGCTCGGTCTCTGTGAATGAGTTGAGCACGCTGCTCAGCACGGAGGTCAGCGACAGCGCGTACGATATCGCCAGACCGACCAGACCTGCATACACTTTTATATTAAAAAAAAATCATATCTATGACCACATTTGGTTAACGGAACCACCAACAGTTGACATTCCAGCCTCCCAAGACAAAGTTATTCGATTAGCGATATCGTTCGAAAAATCAAAAACTTATAGAACTGACAATAACTTTCGATAAGTCACAAGCGGCAATATCGCTAATTGTAAGTTTAGGGGGGAAGATTTTCTTTGTCAATGATGTACTATTTAATATACGAGATGGTCTGGGTGACAGAGTATAGTACCGGGGTCCGCGGCGTGCGTGGCGCGCTGCAGCACGGCGACGAGCGCGGCGGCGGCGACGGCGGCGGCGGCGGCCGCCTGCAGCCGCAGCGCCAGCCACTGCGCCGCCGCCGCCCCGCACAGCGCCGCGCGCTGCCACCCCTCGCACACCTCCTCGCCGCGCTCGCCCCAGCGCGCGCCCGCGCCCAGCGCGCGCAACACCGTCAGACCTGCAGACCGTGTGGTCTATGTGTATACTACTAAAATAAAATATCAACAAACTTAAAATAAACAGGAAATATTTACATACTCTGCCGACCTTTCTTAAGGAAAAATCAAGATGATAAGATGCAAAACAGATTTACACTACGCAATCAAATAGTGCGCTAGTTTTATACATTCTCCAATAACCGGTTTTTATTCTCATACTAATCATCATAATGGTCAATGGCCTAAGTGGGAGTTTCGGTTCAATATAACAATATGGTCATTTTGCCCATATGGACTAAACACAACATTTTATAAAAATATTCGTTAAGGTACGTACCTTCCAGCGTGTCATTAAAGTGTACATATACAGGCGATAGCGCGATGCTCTGCAGCCGCTTGAGCTGCCTGGATGCGGCGCGGTACCGGCGCTGCAGGCGGTGGTACACCAGCGCCAGCGGCAGCAGCGCCACCGCCAGCCACGGCAGACCGTACACTGTCACCGCCACGCCCCCTGCACACACCGCCCCACAACATTACTATCAAATACATATTTATAGGTCTATAGAAATTATTATGTACATATTAAGTCTGCTCACTACAGCCACATTAAAAAAAGAAATATTCATTTTTAAGCAAAGTTAAAGGTTCGCAATTCGTTTGGTTTTTTCCTCATAAATATTTATTACTAGCTGTTCCCTTGCGGC
>LD688971.1:3435649-3446258 GCA_003118335.3 Papilio memnon | reverse complement strand
ACGGCAACGAGTCGTCGATTGTGTAAGTGTCAGATGAGAACCTGTTCATAATCCTGCCCGTCGGTGTTACGTCGAAAAACTTCACTTTGGCCTAAAAATAGATATGTAGATTATATTCCAAACGTACATTAAAATATAAATTTTCATCTTATACACAGAAGTTCCTTTTTTTAATCTAGATAGTCAATAAACTTGGCAGGCGATGGTTTCTCTTTGATTACTTCATGTTGCCTAAGAAAAAGGGGATAGAAAAAAGACCAACTTACTCGCATAATAACATTCACAAGTATCCTATGTATCCTTCCAGCAGCCTTGACGCCGCCGTACGCGAAGAGAAACGCACGCATCACAGTAAACAACAAATTCAGCCCGGCCAACACAAAATACATCTCCAAATAAAAATTGTCATCATATCTTAGTGTTAATTGCAAAACTGGGATGTTGGGCGATTTAGTTACTGTTTCAGTATTATGAAGAACTGGTAGAGAACCATTTAATATACGATGTATAACATTATCCATAACATTAAATCCGTGGTCCATTACTGTTTGAGTTTCGTGTGGACTCTCGAGTAATGAGTTTGAGTTGAGCGTGGTTGAGTTTGTTGCTCTGTTTTTAATCCAGAAAGTTAGCCAGAGGAAGGTGTAGTTCTGTGAGAGTTGCATCAATATGAGCGATATAACAATAGCCACTGAGAGGAACATGCCAACTGATCGTAAATATAGACATATCACCCACCAACCGACTGAACCGGTCGACATCGTTTCCTGTAAATAAATTGGTAAATGTTAATTTAATATAACAATAAATAACAGATACAACAATGTTTTAATATAACAAAGGAATTTCTCAATGTTTCTACCTCATTATCCAAGCTTTGTCTGCTAACATTGTCCAAAGACTCTTCGACGGTGTTATTCTCTCGCTCTGTGATCGGTTCCTCTCCCAATGAATCAGTATCGTTGGGGAGAAATTCCTCTATTTCATTTAAAACCAGTTCTGGAGGACCTGCGAACAAGTTTATTCAATTAAAAGAACGTCTGTAGAATTTGTCGGTTATTTATTTTACGCAAAAGAAGGACAAACAGAAATTCTGATTAATATAGTTGAAATAAGGAATACTATCTTTATAAAATTAACATATTGTACTGTTTGTATGATATATAGAAGTAGGTGGGGAATAATAAGAGACAAAGCATTGAAACTGACATCAATATCAAATCCACACAGTCCATATATACATTTGAGTTAACAAAACTGTTTAGTGACTTGCTCGGTATATTGCCACTTTAAGGTATTATATTATACTAAAAGTATTTTTTAATGAAAGTAAGGCGTTCGTAGTGTAGATACCGTGCGCGATCAGCTTGCCGTCGTGCAGTAGTAAGACGCGGTGCGCGCGCGCCAGGTGCCGCGGCGAGTGCGCCACCAGCAGCCTCGTGCGGTGCCGCAGCGCGCCCAGCACGCAGCGCTGCATCAGCTGCGCCGCCACGCGTGCGTCCACCCCCGACAGCACGTCGTCCAGCAGGTACACTGCACACCACACAACCACCCTACATACCCTCCACTCCTTATACTCTTGCATATTTTGTCTCTCTTTTCTAAGATAAAGAGATTTATTAAATGGTTTTATCCGACGCTTTTTACGTTTAATCCTATTCCACAAATACACTGCATAACAAGTTGCATGCAAGTTCTTCCTGAATGTCAAAATAAAGGACATTCTATTCTAGACCCATCACCAGAATCATAACTGACATTTATTCTACAAAGCAATTGGAACATATACAATAACATCGAATTTAAAAAATACATCTGTAAAACAAAAAAGGGACGCCATATTTTGAGCTAACAGTGTTAAGTGTAAGTTCTCTTATAAATGTAAACATACCTTCTTTGTCCTGATAAACAGCTCGAGCCAAGGCGATACGAGTGCGCTGTCCGCCGCTCAGTGTGCACCCCCCCTCCCCCACATATGCATTCCATCCCAGAATGTTCAGATCCTCTGACAAATTAAAACAGTTTAGATGCATTCAAAGTTCATAACATCGAAAAAATATTAATAAATGATCAGATTGATTTACCTGTTAGCGCGCAAGCGTCAACAACAGAACGAAACTTGGCCTCGTCGTATGGTTTGCCAAACAATATATTGTCTCTTATGGTGCCGCGAACTAGCCACGACTGTTGCGATACATATCCGAAACCTATTAAAACATAATAATGCTTTAAACCACGCCCTAGGCGCTACTTAAATAACCACGGAACGTATGTTAATTCAGCAGTTAGTGTAGTATAGTTTTTACTTACTATTTAAGTTTTCAGGTATCTGCAGATCACCGTTGAGTTTGATCATTTCCCCGAGCACGGCGTGCAGCAGTGACGTCTTCCCGCTGCCCACGTTGCCAGCGATGCCCACCAGCTCGCCTCGACCTATCTCCAATGATATATCTCTCAACACAAAGGGAACTTGCACTTGTGTGTCCGACGACGAAGTTGAATCTTGTTGTATGTTTCGTTTAGACAGTCGCTTTGTTGATTTGCCTTTATTTTTTTTAGATTTCATTTGTGGCTTCGGATGAATTGCGGGTTTCGCCCACGTGAATGTTGCGTTCTTGAATATCAGAATTTTATCTTCGTCATGATTTGTGTTAACACGATCGTAGTATCGATCCGAGTCCATGTCGGGAAGCTAAAAGAATACATTTCAGAATCAAAAAGTATTTTAGATGTATAAAACGATACATAAAAATTTTCTCACATCTAAGAATTTTTGTATCCGTTTTATGGACACCCATGCTTCAGTTAGTCCATTGAGCACCCAAGGGAACGCGTTCAATGGAGCTATGAGCATGTTGATCAATGCCACAGTAGTGAATACCTGAAATTTGAGTAAATCATCATCTTTATTTTAACCAATTGCAGAAATGGCAATAACCCACAAGACAACCTGACAAACTTTTAAATATAAATTCTTATACGTTATGGTGAGTGACATAAAAAAGGAGACACAATAGATTAAACTATAATTCGGAATTAACTCGATCACAAAAATCTTTTGTTTATGCAATATCTTAAAGAAAAATAGTATTTATCAATAAAACCGTCTTAAGTTCAATAAATTTCAATACCGTGGGTGCATCAAGCTGCTGCGAGCGCAGCGCGTGCGTGCCGAGCGTGAGTGCTGCCACCAGCACTGGCGTGGTGGCCCACAGCACCACGCACACCGCGTCCAGGTACTTGCGCCCGCGCAGGTAGCTCAGCTCCTTGCCTCTCACCTCTAAACGATTAGGTATTATATTTGTATGTGCAACAATTAAAATACCAATTCAATTATTACACTAAAACAGATCATATTTTATTCTTTACATTTTCATAATGAAAAAGGTATACATTTAATTGGGCTGAAGGTATTCATGTCCCACTTACCCCACGCAATTAACGCACCAGTCGAGGAGTTGCGGAAGCTATAGCCCATACTACTAAGGCAATTTCGAATTATTTAAATGATAAAAGTATAGTGGCGGCAAATGATACTTACATGATAACACAATAATTAACTATATCTATTATCTTTTCCAATAGTCATATAATCGATAAATAAATTAACATTAAAAGTAACTCACCTGCAACTCTATTAATAAAATAATCCTCCCAAACATGAATCTTTATTGTCCTGATACCTCTTAGTATGTCACTGATCAAACTAACTCGAGAGTCCTTATGCCTCATTAGCTCTGTGCTAAGTTGTCCTATTTTGTTGGCAATGAGTTTGTTGACAGGTATAAGAAGCACGGAAAAAGCTACTCCGGCGAGAAATGAAACACCCACTTGTTGGTACAATAAAAACAGTGTTATAACCAACTGTAAAAGAAAATCCATTTGAAATATCTATTAAATATACTAAATTTTATAATTTCAATTGTATCTCTTTAAATAGTTTGATAATAAACAATACAAACTTGTAAAGGAATACTCCAGAGTGCATGAAAACTTGGACATGAATTGACAATTCTGTCCGTGTCAGTTGACATGAAGTTTGTTATTTCTCCAACGGAAAATGACTTTGTAAGTTCTGTTGATGTCACACTTAGTGTTTTTCTTAGAATTATGGAAACCATAGCACCACGCATTTTTATTCCTATTAATGATATGAGCCAATTAAAATGAACATTGAACACCGCACTCACTACAGTAGCAATAAGAAGCCCACCGGCATATGCATATCTAAAAAAAAAGACTATTAAATTATTCATATCGTGTACAAATAAAAAAATATATAAATTAAAAAATAAAGTTCTATTCTAACCTACCCTAAATGTTGATCAATACTTTCATCTTCAACAAATATAACTAGTTTATTTAATAACAAAGGTCCAGCAAAGCTGGCCATATCTGAAATAAGCTTTAATATTCCTATGCTGTAAAATTGTACTGCATAGCATGTGTGTAAAGCTCTAAGTAAAGATACATTCTGACGACGTTGTGGCCTCAATAACACTCTCGAAGTGGGAGTGACTGGAGTCGACACTTGCGGTTGACTCTCACTTAATGAGCCATATCCTGAAAAATGTTTTGTCGTAAAATATTTATCACTAGTGCCAGCAAATAATAGTGACATATACAGGAAAAAAACAGAACATTAGGTTATTGTTATTGTTTTTATAACTGTACATCATTGTATATTTGCTTTATCTATATGTACACTAATATTGTCAAGAGGAAAGATTTATATGTATTGAATTTAAAAACTACTGGTCCAATTCCAAAAATTCTTTCACCTTATATTTATCACCTTATTTTTTAATTTCACAAGGTTGAAGTTGCAAGCAACAGTATTTTATACTTAATAAAAGGTAAAAAATATTTTTGTTGCATGGCTAGATATGTGAATGATTCTTACCAGATCCTATAAATGGTTCATGCGGTATCTCAGTGTACTGCTGATATTGGTCTACATTGCCTATCAATGCCCTGTCCATTTTAGCACCAACATATGAACATCTATACTCTGTAGGTATGTCAAATAATTCTTCTGAATCAGTTAATTTATTTTCCAAGCCTGAAATGGATATCATCAGTTTAATTTGTTTATTGTATTCCACATAGTATCATACAAATTTTTTAATCATTACCTTTATCAAGAAGTGGATTAACCCACAGAAAAGTCAATTTAGCGAACCAACTTGTGCCTTGCATAGCTGTGCCTAAAATACCTTCATCCATATGTGGCAGTAAGGGGGTGTACTCACTCTAAAATAAACATTATTACTTAGACTCATTTTCTGAATATGTTAAAAATTCTACACTATACTATATGTATACTTACACTTGAATGTTGGGATCCAACAAGATGAGGTGAATAAAATGTTGGTCTAGACTCACTCGATGGTAGAAGTGTGATAAAGTACAAAACATGGCAGCAAAGTGTTGCTATATCAAATCCCACTATGGATCCAGTGATTATACTTGTGCGAAGTGAAATAAAATTAAACACCACAATCATTACCCACAGAAGGATCAAACCCAGTGGTCCGCGACTGCTCGGACCTAGTCTATGTTTGAGTGCCAGGATATATCCAAAGTGCACTAACCATGACAGACAGGATGCACCAGCAGTAAAGTAATCAACAGGAAACAGATTAAACTTATTGCTTGATATAAAAATGTATAATTCTATAATTGGAATGAATGTAAGACCTAAAACAGCAAAACTTCGCAAAATAATGGCACGCTCTTGTGTTTTTTCACGAATAACCCAGTCCCTCCTGTAGCCTACATAATATCCAGATATAATTGCTGTGATAAATAATACGGGTATCTGTAAACAAAGTTCCTGGAAGCACTTCCCAAAATCTTTCTTTTCGTCGATCCACGGCTGAAAACCTAGCGGTCCACACATATCTTTCCAGTTCCATTGTAATTTTGTAACGACTTCCATTGTAAGGTTGTAAGTGAACTTTTAACACATATCAATAGTTTCCTAAAATTGCACTCCAATCGATAATAAGGAAACACATAACATAATAAAGAAATCAATTTAAAAAGAAAAACAAAATTAATATCACTGTTAACACAATATACACAACATTTGACAAATACAAATGACATGACTCAAAACATGTCAGTCAAAATCAGAGATAAAATGTCAAAAACGCTGAGTTCGATAACAAAGACAAGACTTATGAAAAGCATCGACGTTTGACAACTTTTTAAGTAACTTTTTCCGTAAGTAATTATAACTAGAAAAAGTAAAAGCATTCTTCAGTAAAATTTTGAAATCAACAACAACACAACTTACGCCAAGGCCTCTTAAATTTGGTCCTGGTATTTTATTCCTATGATAGGCCTATCTACCTTTTCCACATTCATTCATATATCGATTATCTACATAACGCGTCTATTTATGTAGGTTTCTAGTGCTCTTGATAAAGTCAACAAATACATTTACAAAGTTCTAGTTCTTCCCGAATATCATTTAAGAAGAAATAGATGCGACTCGCGTCTTATAATTTGGCCTACCCAAATAACTATTCACTCCTATCAATAAATTTTTATTACCATAGTCTGTGGAACTGAGATAATATCAAAAACCAAAAACGTCAATGTCAAACAGATTTTCATTTGTCAACAAGTTAAAGTTCCAACCTTGACGTTAGTTGGCGAAGTCATCGAAAAACCGATGGGGCCCACTATTCATTAAAAAAAGAAGAAGTTCCAGATTTTATTTACCAAGATAAAGATTACGATTTAATTACTACAATTATAAATTAGTTGCTATAATTCTATAGATATAAATGAGTATTGTATTTATTCCTTACTGTCAAAACAAAGTGATACCTTGTCAAATTGCTGAATAAAAAGAATACAAAGTGTCAATAATTAATTGATAATGGAACAAGATATTATTCAAAATACCATTTCTTTGGTTGAGGAAGATGAAGATCTAAACGACCCAATTCATGATATCATTGATTACTTAGTCAGGTGCGCAAATATATCATTTAAAAATTCGCATGTAGATGAAAGTGAGGTTAAAACATCAGAAAAGATTAAAACAGCTTACAACATATTCCTTAAATCTCCTACAGAATTTTTGACCCAATTTGGCAAATATTTATCTCCAAACCATTTACCATATTTTGAGAACATGTTAAATGACATAAGTTTTAACGATGCAGCTTTTAATAATTGCATCAAACATTTACGTATTTACCATTCTGAGAGAAGTAGACATAAAAGGATAAAGAATCGTCGATTCCGAGCCTTACAAAAAATGCAAGAGGAAGGTGATTATTTTAGTGAAAAACAAATGATGTTTCGCAATCCTCTTCTATATGAACAACTAGTTGGCCAGTATTTAGATGATGAAGAAATACTACAACGGGATGCTGGAGACATTAAGGATCTGTCATTTTTAAATATAATTCTACGCACCGTAGAAATGAATGAAATGAATGAAACCAAACATCAGCAAATGTTGGAAGAAGACCAAGACTCAATAGAAGCAAAAGAAACTGTTGGAGAAAAACAGAAGCCTAAAAAGAAGATGTGGGGTGATTTTGATGAACCTGATACTCAACCAACTCCTAAATTCAAAGCTCCAAGAGCAGATGCCCCAATAACTAGCAATGAAAGAGCATTACTGAAAGAGGAATTTTACCAAGAAATGTACAGCAGTTTTCTTGAAGGCAGAGATGAAGATATAGATTACAATGCAATAGATAATAATGAACAGTATGATGATTTGAAACAAATTTCTCAGGATGCCGAAGATCAATATTTTGATTCAGAACAAAATGAAGTAAATAATCTGGAAGAGCATATGAAACTTGTTGAAGAGTATGGCAGAAAAATGTCATTGGATCATACAATTGATCCATTAGATGTGTTTATGAAAAATATTGAAAATAAAATAAAACAGTAGTATGACATAATTACATTTATTTTTACATCATTGCTATTACTGGCCAGAGATAAAGCTTGCAGTAGATACACATGTATCATTGCATGCAATTGCCAATATTGGCCAGGCTACATAGCCTGGCCAATATTGGCAATTGCAGGGTCAAATTAAAATTATTTAAGACAGATTGATTCAAATACTCTTATGCATTGCCTGTCTTCATAACATCAGAAGCTATGGCTTTGCTGTTTCGGCGTAATGAGGTGGACGCTTGTTCGTTTGCCACTATATATCAATATAAAAAATGATCGTATGACATAAGGTAATCTGCACGATTGTCGTCTTCTGCTATAAAAAGTGTTACGTCATTTTATGGCATCGCATACATGTCTCAGCTGTGGGGCTGTGGCTTTCAGTTTAAGAGTGCTTGCATAACCATCATTCATATCCTAAAAAAAATCTTAGTGAAATTGTCAAGTAAAACTGCGTGTTTGAAAGCTCTTAGAAATATAGTATATCTTATATTTTCTAATGTGCGTATTTTTTAACGCCTTTAATTAGTGTCGAAAGGCGGATATGAACCCACTAATTGGAATGGAAACCTTACTTTTAACCATTACACTATTGGCCAGTCTTTTCATAGGCTTTCCCTACTTTAACTTAATTCTTAATAACCTTTTTATATTTCGATCGTTTAAAATTAACTTTATCGAGAGGGTTATGGCCGTCAGAATAAAAATTTTTACTAATGTAATTTCCTTGTTTGTGTTTTTTGAATTATCTTCTACCTTCGGTCTGCTATGTTACAATGGCACCTTGTCTAATATACAATTTGGCGAAGACCCATTATCGCGTAACAATTTTATAAGTGATCGAAAGTTTGAAGCAAGAATTCGGTGTGTTCTAACTGTCCGATGTCCCGGTAAATATTTTAGTTACCTTAGACATTATTTCGTGATAATTTTTGTACGTGTTTTATTTTTACGAAGCATTTTCATTTTAAGTTACAATTATAAAATTATTCATATACCTTTGTAGGACAGTAAGAAAATAATACGCAGAATCTTCAGTTCAAAATCTATTTAAGCAAGTTTGCTAATTTACATTGATATTAAATTAAACCTATCTCATTATATTAAGACCGTAGCCCCACCTTCACTTTTAGTATTCGTTTTTTTTTCTCCTGTTTCAAAAGCTGAATAAACTAACAATTGTTCGTAGATAAATCCGTTCGGGGAGAATTATGAACCGTATAATTCTAAGAGATAAAAGAAATAAAAATAGACTCATAGAGTAACTTGCATAATTGACAATATTGTCATGTCATCGCTAATGTTTTTGAAGTAAAACTATATTTTTAAATGTTTATATTAGTTAACAAATTCTTATTAATTTGCATGTTACTTAATGTTAACGTAACCATTGTTAATGGAGTGATGTGCTTGAATTGTTCGTCTACACACCGCAGCTGGACACGCTGCGGGGACACGGTTGACAATGCCCTCGACTCAACTAAGACGATGTATAAAGATGTAGTAAATTGTACTGAAGGTTTATCAGCTTTTTATTGAAAGATACGACAAACTGTTAGCTTTAAATATACCTATGTATTTATGTAATGAAACAGCTCAGTTTTAGAATTCAAGGCAAAACCCTTAAAAAGTGATAATGTTTTAGAGAACGCATTGTGTTTCATTCGTTCGTGGAGAGCGCGAGCAAAACACGCATGGATCGTACAACGAGGCTGTTACGAGCTTACTGCGCAAGATACGCCGCCCGTAAGTTTGTCTGAAGCAAGAAAGATGTCGTGCAAACGACAAAGGTAAATATTATAGTTTTTATCTACATCAATTTATGGCGATAAAACACTTAATTTATATCATCAGGTCTCACTCTATATTCCTGAAATCAATTGAAAGGAAGTATAAATAACTTTATGCTTACTATTATTTGATATATTTCAGACTTCCTGATGCGGAGTACAAGTTATGTTTCTGCCAAGGAGATCAATGTAATCGGAGTTCTGAACTTGGTTACGATCATGCGCAGCTTTTTGTGCTGTTAATAATTTCTTTATTTGTAAACTGTAATTAAAATAGCCAATCGTTGTATTTGTTCTTGTCGCGTCAATTGTTCGATTCGTTTGGACTGTGTGGTTAGCAATAAACATTGACTTTATCGGTTTATAAGCAGCTTTCACTTTATCCGAGCTGCCTGTCTATGGTATTTCTACGAAAAGGACGGTAAGAAAAGTGTGTGTTAGTGGGCCGCGTCCGTTGACTTGCACACATACTTTTTGTAGACACGCATCAATGTAACTAAACCTACATAATTAGAAAAATACACAATTTTCTTTTCTTGTAATTCAATTACATTGGTCAAATAGGCAAATAAAAGACTTCAAAAGGTATGAATTGTAAATAAATTATTTTATTTTATTAAATCATATTTATACAAAACAATTTGATAAAATACTTTTAAGAAAATATTATTAACTACAAAAATTACATACATCATTAAAATATGTTCACTTTTGAGTTCCTACACTATATTTAGACTACAAATAGCATTTCTAGGGCACCTAATTTATTCTTTTTTCTGTATATTTATGTAAATGTCAATCAATTTTGAACTTTTTCCAAGTAATCCACATAATATTTAAGTATATGTATTTGACCACGTTAGTAAAGTAACATGTCAAAA
>LD688971.1:3406361-3435627 GCA_003118335.3 Papilio memnon | reverse complement strand
CATGACGTAAAAGCGCCTACGATTTTGATATCTATAAAATGTACAAAGCTCACCGTTATCAATTTATCAGTCTTTTAAAAATCCACAAATCAACCAGTTCGCATTCATATTCATTATTAATATATTTTAATGAAAATAAGAGCTTTTATCTCAAAAATAAACCGAGATTATAAATCGCTGAGACAAAAAAACTAGCATTTAAAAAGGTTTTTTTTATAACTTTTCAAATGTTTTGAATCCAAAAACCAAATCATATTTAATCAAATCTTGCATAAGAGTTAAAAGTATTGTAAATACAAAAAAAACTTCGCAGAGAAGACTCATTTCATAAATAGAATTGGTGTCTATGTATGAAAAGACTTTTAAAATAAAATCCATATAGGTAATTATGTCAAAGAATTATCGACTTTTATTTTGTACTATAATGAGTTAGAATTTAGTCAGTTATATGGCACCGGTTACCGGTACTGTTAATCTGAAAATACAGATAGAACGAACTCCGCGATTAAGGAGCTGTCATGTAAAAATGCAAACGGGGTAACTAAAAATTTTGTAAAGTTGGTCTTTTGGTTTTGTGCTATGATTAGTTTACCATTTCCTCAATATCTTTATTTACCTATCCTCGCCGTCTTCTTCGTCAGAATCCTCGTCTTCGTCTTCTGTATCATTTTGTGCACTTAGATTCTCAATCTTTTGTTTATTTAAAAAGTCTTCAAAGTACTCCTCGATGGAATCGTTAGTGAAATTTAATATGTCTTGAAATTGGATTTGACGCTTCTCTCTCATAGTTTTATTTTTTAAGCCGTAGTCATTTTCATCGCTGTCTACAATTCCTTTTTTGTATAATTCAATGGGTACCTTGCTTCCGTCACTTACATCGTATTTTATACCCAAATCGGTCTCTTGGATCTCTATAGATCCCAAACCGTTATCAATTAAAGATTTTAAATCCTGTGCTTTACCAGTTCGGGTCGCGTTATATTTGTCTAATTTTTTTGGACGTTTTTCTTTTAACGGATGTAAGTGTTTGACTTCATTGGTTTCTCTGTGTTTACTAATGTCGTTTTGTGAAGTATCGTGCAAGTTATTTTTTGCTTTGGAACTGTATGTTTTGACTTTCGAATGTCCTTGTATAATTAGATACATGGGTACAGTTGGGACTTCTGTAGCATACTTAGATTCTTGCGAGACGGTAGCTTGTGTTGTAGATGTAGTCATAGGTGTAGTGAAACGCATATGCAAATAGGGATCGTGCGTATGGATTTTTTGTGGATGGGACGGTTTTGCATGAAGCAAATTGTTCAACACGTGAGGATTAACGTGATAAGGATGTTTATCTGTTACTTTAGTACTGTCCGAAAGTTTAGCAGGCGCAGGTGGCTGCATACTCTGCATCAAATCTAATTTTACGCTATCTTCTGTTGTATGTTCCTTAAAAACATGAATATTTTCTGAAGCATGAGCATATAAATTGTCTTCTGCTCTATCTGGATCTGTGGCTAGGGGCATTGACATCATTGGGGATAGCATGTCAAAAAGTGTTGGTTGAGGTTTTGATGGTATAGTTATTGTAGTGGGTAATTCGTTTGTTGTTTTATATACCGTAGAAGCTTCTTCATATATATTTTGACTTTCTGTGCTAACTTCATAAGTGGTATCGGTGGACGGCCATGCGACTTGTGTACTGCTCGGTGTGGATTCTACGGGCGGTAGAGCAGTAGGTATAAATGTTGTTATAAGATTTTGATGAGGTACCGGCTGAGGTTTGGGTGACTCAGACAATGATTGTTTATAAAACAAGTATGGTTTCGATACCTCTATGCTATGATCATTTGAAATAAAATTATGTGTGTCGTTAATAATATCGTTATCGTCGAATGGTGTGGTCGGTCCCCATCCGGCGTAGTCGCTAGTCACAGGGGTGTGCGGTAGACCTTTAGTTTGATTTAAATCCACAAACCAATTCTGACTCGTAGTCGAAGATTGGTATATTAAATTAGATTCTTGCACGGCAAATGATGACAAATGGTCTGGGGTTACCGTGGAGGGTCTTTTAATTATCATCGGTCTATCAGGTTGCTTGGGCGATGAAACGAGACCGGACAAATTTTCTTCGTGAATTACGTACATCGAAGGCTGGTGCCCGGGCGGGGGCGGAGGCGGAGGGACAAGTATTGTCATAGGGTAATATTCACTGTACTTGTACGTATAATCCTCAAATTTGGGAGGAGGAGGAGGTGGGGGAGGTCGATGTGCCCTCTTCGGAGGCGGGGGAGGCTGGTGGGAGGCTACGCTCGGTTTACGTGAAGACACACCAAGAACTAAAACTTCAGATTTCCTTTCAGGAATCCGTTCACGTTCTACACGAGGTTCATCGGCCCAATAGTGAACTCGCTCTAGAACAGGAGGTTCGTAGTCGTACGTAGGATCGTTTCGGAGTGGATCGCCGCGTCCAGTTAGAGGTTTCCATTGAGCAAAGTCCATTCGAGGTGAAAAATTTGTACCGAACCCACTAGGGTTGGGATTGCTTATTATATCTGCAAAACAAAAGAAACGAATATAAGTGATATACAATAAATATTTAACATCCATGTGTTTGTATTACATAAGAACATATAAGACAATATACAAAATACATACGCGATAAGTTGGTAGCATGTTGCAAGCCGGCTACGGGACCATGGTTGGCCTTCGCTCTATTTAATAACGCTACAAATATGAATCCGATGCGTACCTGTGAACAAATTTCGTACATTTAATAACAGTCGGGAATGGAAAAGTATATGATGACAATTTTCTTTATTACTAAGAATACAATCATATATGTCACTGTAATATTGGTAGCTAAAAGAACTGCTACTTAAGTAATTAACCATAAGTTAAGTAAGGTTAAGTTGCTGATGACTCATTATTAATAAATTATCAAGTCTGTGGATAAGTTTGGGTACGGCGGTGGATTTTGTGCAATTAGTGCGGTCGGGGGCCGGGACGGTGACTGTGGTGAGATGTCACAATTTTTTTGGGCAAGTAAGGCGCTCGTTAAAATACCACGCGGCCTGACGGTGCGGCGCGGCGGTGCCGGGATGAAAGACGAGCTCATTTGATATTGTAACCATCCTCCTTATTTTGGTATACGAAATAAAATGACCCTTTTTGCTCGTTATGGCAATGTGTAGATTTTAATGATTGAAAATCTGTGTTAACGAGCGAAGGACTTTCCGCGAAACTTAATTCCATTCTTTGTTTCTTGCAATTTATCTTGAAAGTAATTTTAATAATCTCTTTGTAATTAACAGTTGCTTTTTAAAAAAAAGCTATATAACTTTCACCGTTAATTTCCGTGGAGATTTAAAAATGGACTATGGGCATTTTTAAATTTCTGGGTCGTTTGTGTCAATAATCGCAAAGCCTAGGGTAGAGCATCAGGATACGACGAGGCGCGGGGCAGTGAAAGCGGTGCGTGCGCGTGCTGTGAATCGCAATTCAGGCGCTACCTGATAAGAATGAATCAATTGCGTTTTGCATCTAATTTGCCCTCTTGGTGTCGTCCTTTCACTCTTATATCATTCACATTATGTGATGTTTTTAAAAAATAAACTTTACATTCTCAGGCCTTTTTAATATTCCACTAAATACAGAGCATAGGAATGCGACACATGAACTAAAAAAGATGTAATACTTTATTAAGTACAATCTATTGATTTGACTCAGACCTACATTTAACATTTTCTTTTTGAATAAAGAAGCACGAGTCCAAAGTTTTGTGTAATCGTATACAAACCGAAAAATAGAAATCGAAGTACTTAATACCATTAAATTGCCATAGACAAAAAAAAACAGATTTCTTTTTCGTCTACTTCCATTAAAAATTTGTCGAATTAACATGACACTAGGAGTGACGAAATCTGTGGCAGCATTTATTAATTCAACATTGTGTATCAATCCATTAAAGTAACATAAACGTGTAATGTTAGTTAAACCACAGACAATACAATACTATACTAGTAAAACCAAACTTTTATCAACTTCGATGAATGTAACACGTTTGAAAGAGGCCTTTTTTATTGGAAAAATAATCTCTATTTATACATTTTTATACATCAATATAAAAAGCATGCGACCTTGACGACACAATCTTCAATTTCACGTTTGGCAAACATTTGTACGCAGCCACAACGACTTTCCTTTTCTATGTTTATAAGCTATTGTGGTTAACCCGTCCTCTAGTTTTACTTGCTTATTGAAAATTATATGCTGACCATGAGATGTGCGCGCTTGCTAGTGAAAATAACACAAGAATGCAGCGCTCTGTTTTGATGCCAGACGGTGCTGTGGGTTACGATGGTCAGTAGGTGTTACTTAGTATTCTTACCAAACTACTGCTCGAAGAAACAATACTATTTAAAACAAAGTTATGTACCATTGTTCAGCCTGCTTCAATAGTGTTTCTCTTTAATAAATAAACTCGATATGTTAACTGTTAACTATTACTAAGTGTTAGTTACCTTACTAACATCGTAATGTTTTTATACATGTCTATCTAGTCATAGACCTTGCAAAAACTTAAAATGTTTATACTGACGTCTAACAATCTCACAAATTGAGACGGAGATTAATAATAACGAAAACAACACTTTAAGCTTTAACAGCCATTCACATTATTGTATTTTCATAAATATAGCTGCTAATCATTAGGACCCAAATTGTATATTGATTTACTGCCTCTTAATTATGTTAGCAAAACCTGTTTCTTTGCCTATTTAATTAAATAATAAATCAAAGCTATAAATAATTATTTACGTACTTCCAGAAAAAAATCTTGTAGACAACTACCTTATTACTTAAGTGAAAGTTTCTACAGCGTTTATTTATGAATGATCAAATTAATAAACTGAAGTTGCTACGGCGCGTGGGAACCGAATTGATGTATAAAAGCAAAAGATTGGTACTCTATGGTTTTACACGAATATGATGTGTTGTGCATGCGGACACCGGTCGCGCCCAGACTGATTGGCGCCACAGGCTATTTAACGCCCACGAACGGCTCAGCGGCGGAAAAATATCAATACAGTGTCATTTCGCATAAAACTTATGTTGGACTGTATATTTAAAATATGCAACGCCGTACCTTATCGAAAACTTTCATTTCTTATTATGATCAAAAGCTTGCCGAAAGGAAATCAATTTCTAACGAGCTCATTTAGCATGATAAATTCATTAGTTATTTTAAAGGTTAAAATTGACACACAGTGATTGATCTTGAATTATTTCCCTACTATAGATCATCTAAGTAAAACGTAGAAACGTGTTCCCCAGCTCATTCCTTATAATATCTTTGAACCCGATTATACCCCAGATGTACAATATATTGTTATTTAGTTACTTAATTTTAATATTATCAGTCACTATATGTAAGTTGTAAAAGATATCTGTATACTTAATACATACATACTGTAAACAAAATATTTATAAACATAAATATAACTACCGTGAATGTGTTTATGTTTATTATGAAATATTAATAATTTTATGGTAAACATCATTTATTATTTACTTATTATATTATAAATTACAATGTAAGCATGAAATATAAACATCTATACAATCTAATACAATAATATTTTACTTTGACAACAATAGGTTATTGTATTCATTGAGTAGATGACCTAATAAAACCAAATCCAATCGGTTAATCCGAATTAAAAACGAGGATACAATTTGTCTGACATGTTGTCTAGTTAAAAAATTAGACACTTCCAGTAGAATAGCCGTGTGGGTGCGCAAGGAAAGAAATATTAACACTTTCACAAGTTTTATGTGTCGATGACCAGTCGGCAATCGGCACCACGGTAAAGACGAGCCCACGCAAACTGCTTCGGAATCGCCACTATTTGTTACAACGATTTCCATAGATTTTCGAGACAAATTAATGTCTATGCCCGCTAATTCAACAATACAATCTATCTTTCTGCTGTAACATGTACGATATGGTCAACATATTTGGAGAAATAATTGAATATCATTGTCTCCATGTTACCATTTACTATAACTAGGGATATTTAAAGCTCCCACATCAAATCTATGATTAATTTCCGTCATATTTTATTTCGCTAAGCAAACATTCACAACAAATTTCAGTTTATTAAATTTTTGATGCACCTAAACCATAAAGATTAATTGGCATACTCCCAAATAATCTGTTTATTTTTTAACCCGCATAGTCATACGGCTTGTTTGATTCTTCGACTAAAGTTTAGGTTATAAATCATGAATAAGTATTATGGACGTGTATTTATACTGTACTAGCTGTTGCTCGCGACTTCGTCCGCGTGAAATTAAAAAAATAATAAAAAATATAACCTATGTTACTCACTGATAACGTAGCTTTTAAATGGTGTAAGAATTTTTGAAATCGTTCCAGTAGTTTTTGAGTTATTTCAATTCATACAAAAATACAAATCTTTCCCCTTTATAATATTAGTATAGATAACTCACTTCTTTTGAGAAAACTATTAATAACATATGTACAATATAAGAAGTTGAAGTTTTACTTCTTAATCTTTTAACTTCCTTTACGCTAAAGATGCCCTTGTTACAAGCCGGACTACAAATGAAATTTTACTACTGATAAAATAAAGTAATAAATAATTATTTGTACTTTTATTATGATCATTTCCATAATGTAATATTACGTACTTTACTGTAACGATACCAAAATTTCACTGCCTTTTAAGAATTACTAACCAAGACTAATCAATTACGTGTTTCCGGAATGTAAAATCATGCGAGTAAAACTCACCGATATAAATAATCTAGATGCGGTTTAGTTTCGTTCGTAAATATCTATAAACATTGTTAAAAGATACTAAGTGACTGATGTTACGGCACAGCTCAAAGTATTGGGGTTCAAATACTTGAAAACTTATGCAAAAAGATTAACTAAGAAATAATTTAGCAAAATTCATCGTTTAAAGCTTCGAGAAAATACACATTGTTAATCTATACTTCTATAGTAATATAATAAATCGTAAACCCATACTTCTTTGTTGCCTAAGATGTCAGCAATTACAGCATATTTTTGAATAATTCTTTTTTTAATAACAAGCCCTACACTTACGTCACGCTTTAGGCTATATATTTTCACGGTATCAAACTTAGAGGGGTAAATAAATTGGATAAAAATCCGAATCCTAATATAGTTGTTATTGGTTATTGAAGTCTAAAAAGGGAATAGGAGTTTGAATGTAGAAATATTTTCCTTCATGAAAATTGTATTATTATATTAAGAACTTATTTGGGGTCTTTGGAAATTCATCCTCCACGCAGACGAAGACACGGGTGCCTGTTAGTATTTATAAGACGGCACGGAATATAAATGAAAATATCAGTAAATGTTTGCAAAGTATCTTTAGGTTTTTTCACGTGTAGAATCGTTCTTATAAAGTATTATTGTACGTTACTGATTTTCATAAAATATTTCAATTAACCGGAATCGGTGATAGATTTAGGGCGGTGTATTATTAAAACTCACATATCGATATGATTTATATGTAGCGACAAAGTAATTGAAATATTGTTTTGATTATTTGCAGAATTATGAAAGAATATCAAATTATAAATAGCGCACGTAATCTGCCGCATGTAAAATATCGCCGCGCCGCGCTGCCCGCCGTGTCATCATACACATCCTTTAATTAGTCTCCCCTATTGCGAGTCTATAATAACAAGCGGTTATTGCTCACGTCATTTGTATTGACATAGATCGCAAATTGTAAACAATAATAGAAACGGTCTCCCTACAGATTGGAGACTGACGTAGGGGTTTTCTCAATTTATATCTAATATTGTATAACCGGCACTCATTTACAATTGTATCAAATCTGCAAAACGATGTTTTTCATATTGACTTTTTATCTTATAAAATGTCTACGAAATGATAACGCGTTGATGTCTTTTTAACGTACATGTGTAAGTCAAAATAACTTAAGTTATATTTATTAAAAATTGATATTTTTGCTAGTTTACGTATTGATATCGTTAAAGTTTATTTTATTGATCTTATAAACGGTTTCGTTTTATTACCAAAACAATAATTATTTATATACCACATATAATAATAAAGACAACTAAAAATTCCTAAATTTAAATTTGTTGCTCAACAAAAACTACCTATGATCAAATTAAGAAAAAATAAATTAAAAAACTTACCCAGAACATTTTTAATTCAGTTGTTTAATTCGCAACAATTCCATACGCACATTGGGACGCGGAGTATGCGGAGTTATCGCGTCGCCCGCACGGCGTCTACTGCACGTCTAATATCACTATAGTAACAGGCTGACTGGCTGACTCCCATAAAGCACGCACCAGCCAGCTACAGCCACCCAACTCGTTTGTTCACCATGCGTCGACGCACGTCAAGTGGCCCGACTGCCGGTTTCAACTTGAACGTATTCGATTCAAATTCACGTCACACAAAGTGTTACGTTACACGAGTCCCTAAGTTTCTGACCAAGGAAATATCACTTAAAAATTTGGAAATAAAAAAAATCATTAACTTTAAATGCGGATATATAGATGATAAACCGGTCAAGAGTAAATAAAACAGTCTCGGAATGGCAAACCTTTTACAATTTAACTTTAAACCCCTTTTATGTTGTCAGAAGTTAATATACATCCAGTTATTTGGTTAGTCTCCGTGTTAAAAAAAGACACTTATGCTATAAGATTAATACAATCGTCTGACAGGAAATAACTAAAGATATCGCAATGACTTACCATTGTTAATTAAATTTACATGTAAGATAGAGGTCAACTTTCCGAATTTCTTTTCTTTAGATATATAATGTTTATGACTATAACTTCACCGCTACGTTACTCGGTATTGTATGTAAATATGAGTCGAAGTTCACTAATACATTTGTGATAATTATCAAGTGCTTCGCGCACTACACACCAGTTGCAGTACAACATATAGGCTAATTTAAAAACAAGGAAATTTTTTCCTTAACATCCTGTATATTTTTCATTTTGCATTTTTTGCAAACTGTACAAACAGGCCGCATTAATATGATAAAAAATTAGGTCTTGTTATTGTGCATATGTATTAATAATTTACTCCAAATGTGTAACATTTGGAATTCAATCCTTTTTAAAAATAAATCGGAGACCGTGATACGTGCGCTTAATTGCCCAATTGACTGCCACTTAAGGATTGGTATTGATTAAGTAACAATACCTTAATAGTTTTCAATTGATTATATTTGTATTTGTTGTTATATAATGCATAAGTTACGTACTTATATCAGAAATAACATCCGGCACAACTTAACTAATCGATTTAATTTTATAAAAGAAATTTCATTATTTTCATCACACATTTGCATTCTCAATATCTCCGATATCTTTTCAATTACTGATGATGTTAACTGCGCACGACATATTGCCATAAAAAGTCGGCTTGGAAAAATATATTTATAATTGTGGTCGTCTACGTCTTATGTGTTGAGAATTACATTACGCTTTGCAAAAACTGAAGAGTCCTAACATTATAACAATTAAAACTTAAATATTCGATTGCAAATGATTACGAAAAGCTCACAAGAGATTGTCAATGGGTACAAGCATGTTTGCAGAAACTAAACACCTTTGCCGCAGATTACATTAGCCATTAGCAAAATCATAACTTTGTTTACCATGTATGTTTAACACTTGAGTTGGGACTATACTTACCTACGACAAATACTTCTTAATTTCAGGTATTGAACAATAGTTAACAACTTAGCAGAATTGTAATCATTCACCAAATGGATTCTCATTAGGGAAAAGCCCTAGTGACGCAACTTCCGGACAATTTCTCCGACACAATGACACATTTCCGATCGTCATTCTCGGACCCGTAAGGCTTAGATCGCATTGCACTTTTTTACAATACGATTTCATGTCGCCTACCACATAAAGTGGTTAGTAAGGCAACACCAATTTGAAAAAAACTACAAAAATAACACAATCACACATAAAAAAAATACAGACAAATAGATAACCTCCTTCTTTTCAAAAGTCGGTAAAAAAGGATTTGGTAAATAATTCATCGAATTCAAATATATAATATGAAATGTTAAAGTTTGTAGCATGAGATTACCAAAATCCTGTTGTCCTGTGAATGTGATTTCAGGTCTTTGTTTTAATGTATGCTAATGTGAAGCGATGCCATGCACAAGTCGATCTCCGCAGCACCATATCCCATGAAACCAAGAGGTAGACGCAGTTTTATATGGAAATAAAATATTACTAATTACTAATATTATAAATGCGAAAGTTTAGATGGATGGATGTTTGCTAGAGTTTATAGCCTAAACGGCTGAAGGGATCTCGATGAAATTTGGTATAGATATAGAGGATAGTCTGGAAGAACACATAGGCTACTTTTGTTTTTTTTTAATACCGCGCGGACGGAGTCGCGGGCGAAAGCTAGTAAAATAATAAAGCTGTAGACACAGCTAAGTCGTAGCAACATACATTCTTATAATTCCATAATTTAATAGATTTTTACTGACTTGCAGTTTCATTCGTGTAATTATAAAGGGTAAAATGAAAAATATGTAACTTGTGTAACCGGCATTGTTTATTAACAAGTCCTCTACCGTACCACAAATTACTACAACTATTACAACATACTACTTTAAGCTAAACAACCGAAACAGTGTACGATGATCCATTTATTACTTAAATATCGGGAATATATAATATATACATAAATTGTTATCTACATATATTTATATGCTTTGCACAATGTACAATTTTCCACCTACGAGACAATTCGTTCAGAAATACATACGCTAACTACAAAGAAACACAATTATTATCAAAATTTAAAATAAACTCATACATCCAATACAATAAATGCAAATGTGCCAACTCACGGAATAAATATCCGTGAACCTTACGAATACTAGTAACATAGATACTTTAAAATATTGTGAGCGTGTTATTGGCAGCTTGATGTCATATGTATAATAAAAAAAAACTTTTATCTCATATTTAAAAACATACATTCGATGCACAATAAGTAATTCGTTATTTATTCTGGACATTTATACCTCACGGGAATAATTCAACACAACAAACTTTTCTGTAATTATATGGAATACATTTTACTCAATAAGATTAAATATTTTTTACTCAAACGGAAAATCTAATATTTCGTTAAATTTTGGTATGTTTGTCAATTTGTTGACATTAAACATTTATTATGAAGCATTTCTGGAATAACCAAAGGTATTCAAGTATGAATATATTGTTTCGATAGCTGTAAAAAGAAACAAATTGCATCAGTACTAACATGTAAATCTTTATTTTATCACCAAGCTTTTTTTTCTACTCACACAAATAAAACAATTAACCAATAAGTAAACAGCTCACATAGAATGTTAAGGTCAATTATCAAATTTACACAAAAGTAGTACTTTTTCCGCATTCACATAACTTCATAACTTTTGGTACAAAAAAAAATAAAAAAATTAAATTGCAGCCCTAACTGCTTAGGAATAATCAATATTAAAATTATTATGTACCACATGTCATAGAAAATGAATTTAAATGAAATGTTTTTAGTTACTTTTACACAAAATTCAAGTACTAAGATTAAAATTTAGGCTCTTATATAACAAAAAGTAATTTTGTTATTAATAAAAAACAAAACGTCGGAATCGGATAATGTACCAATAAGTCAATTTTTTAAGATAATTTGTTCAGGTGTCTGCATATTGTGCTTCTATGTTTATACAATCTAAGAAAAAACAGGTACAATTCTAATAGTTGAATCGTCATACTACAATCACATATTTATGACACAAATTAATTGCAAAGACGGCGAGTTTGCGGCGCTAAACAACATGTCAAGAGAATAGCATTATTTTTTAGTAAATTTTCTGTTACAATGAAATCAAATGTATGAGACATTAACAATGACATCTAAACAAATTGTAGTTACACAACATGGGTCTTAGAAGGCTATTGAATTAATAACATTTGAATAATGAATGCTAAAAATTTTACTTCCATCAATTTTTTTTATTAACTAACATCTATACTTTGATATACTAAGAAGCTTGATATGAAGTTTAAATTAGATTAAACTTGGAGAAACATTGCTACCAAACACTAATACTTAGGTCCTTCAATCAAAATGGTTATTTAATGTCTTTCTAGATATAAAAGAATTTAGAAAATGCATTATCTTAACTACAATTTGTACCACAATTGAATTGATATATTAATTCAATATAACTGTCTATGCACTAATGTTTAATTAACGCTTGAATAATAGAATAATTTGATTAACAAGGTAAAATTTTACATTACAAACATCAACAGGAATTTAAAATTTACTTTCTATATTGTCAAAATTATTAAATTAAAAAGTAATGTTATTCTCGTTACATTTTGTTTGTATGTATGATAGGTCTAGCTCACAGTCCAATCGAGACCCCAACGTTCAGATACTTTCAGTTGTGCAGCCGCAGCATCCTTTAGGGAGAATAAGTGTGTCATTTCCAGTTCTGTCTTGGCCAGTGCGATTGCTTTCTCAAATAATTCCAAGGATCTCCTCAGGTTTCCTCTGGAAAAGATTTTTATTTAAGTGGGCAACATTAACCATTTGAACGATTTACAGTAACACCACTCAATGTAGATAACATATGAAAGATAATAGCACAGTTGAGTAAAGAACAGATAACTGTTATCTATGTAATAATCTTACAAATTTCAGAGCAATTCAAAGAATATGGCTTATGTATGACAAAAGGTTGGAAAACATTATATAACCTTTGTTTTCTTACATTCAATATTGTTATCAACCCAACTAAATGAAAATAAAGTGTAACTGGCAAGGAATTTCATAGATAAATCTTATGTTAATCTTAATTCTTTTAATATTTTCTTATTCTTTTTAATGTTGACATTTTCCAGTTAGACAAAATATTGGTTTTAAAAAAGTTTACAGTATGTTTCACTTTTCTCATTTATCAAAAAAACAACCATACTCAAACTTGTTAAAAAATTCTTTTGTTTATACATATCCTCAAGGTATTATCTCTAAGTTAAAAATAGAACACTGTCTTACCGTTGTACTTCTATTGTTCCTAGTGTTTCATAAGCAAAGTCACATTTCTCATCCATTTCAATAGCTTTGTTAATTAACTTGACAGCTTTATCAAAATCTGTATTCTTTTGCAATTGGACCAGTCCCTTGTGAACATACAATGCAGCATTATCCGGGTCTACAGACAGAGCGGAATCAAATAATGATTCTGCTCTGCCCCATTCTTGCTGGTCTGACAATACTTGGGCAAAAAGGATATAAGCTTCTGCACATCTCGGGAACTTCTCTAAAGCCCTCTCAAAATCTGTACGTACTTGATTAAGAGCACCAACATTTTTGTGTAATTGAGCAAGTCTGTAATCTGCGTAACATTTCTGGATGTATGCTATAGAAAAGTTAGGGTTAAGTTCAACCGCCTTGGCAAATTCAGCTGTTGCTTCATCCATTCGTTCCAGAAGCAAGTATACTTGGCCACGGTGATGGTATATGTCAGAATTGCTAGCGTCCAGTTTGGCAGCCTGTGCAAAGTCTTCCAGGCAACGCTCAGTATTCTCCAACTGAGTAAAGAGGGAGGCACGTTTAATTAAAGCATTAACTTTAACCTTTAAAGATGCATTACTGTCAACCACTTTAGCAAGATCAGCCTGCGCTTCATCATGTCGGCCAAGAAGCAAATAAAATGTTGCACGTAGCAACAGGGCCTCATATTTGTACTTCCCATCCGCTTCCAATTCTTCAGTACAAGCATCAACAACTGATTCATAATCTTGAGTTTCTAGAGCCTTTTTAGCTTTTGCAAAACCACCAGTAGCATTATCTTCTAATTGAAGTTTCGTAATAGGCTCTTCAGAGAAAGCAGAGAAATAAGTCTTTATAAAATGCTTTGAAGGCATTACAGGCTGTCGTTTAGCAAGCGCCTCTCTAGCATGTTGTCTACCTAATGCCTTTAAAATACGATCTGCATTGACCAAAGAACTTTGTACTTGAAATCTTTCAAGAATACAGGCTGATGTCACATCTTCAAGTGCAAGAACTAAATCTCCACTTTTCTCAGCAGCACGAGAACGACGTAAAAATGCTTTAACATACTTTTCATTCAGTTTCAAGGCAAAAGTGCAATCTTCCTTCACCTGTTCCCACATTTCGCGCTTCTCATAGCATGCCGAACGATTTTGGTAGAATGTTGCCAAGTCAACTGTATGGTCCGGAGGGCAAGCTTCGATTGCTTCGTTGTAAAGAGCGATAGCTTTATCAAATTCTCCTGCGTGGAAAGCTCGGTTCCCGGCACCCTTTAATTTCATTGCACGGTCTATAGCACTTTCTGCGGCTTTTGCATTATTCTCTTCATTGTCCAAAGAGATTGTAGTTTTCGCCTTTAAGTCAGCCACTTTTTTCTTCTCCGGATCTTCTAATCTGTTTCTTAGATACAAATAACCTAGGCCGATAGCCAAAGGCGCACCAAGAAGGATAGCCAACTGCCATTTCGGAAACGGGGTACTGCCGGTTGACGCCATATCCTCAGAAGAAATTGAAACGATTAATGATTCACCATTTATTTTGACAATGCAGAATAAAAGAGATGTAAAACCTAAAATACAGTGCTTTTACAAAGGTATTAAAATACCTATTACACTTCCCATCATCTGACAATATGGGGAAGAATGTTGCCATTCTTGAAAAGTAAAGAATAGACTAAATTCGTTAATATTTATGAATTGTGATTAGATCAAGAATTTTTTAATATTGATTAAAACTTTACAATTTTTTGACACTACCCACTCGATTTGAATATCACCAAAAAACTGCTGATTTCGCTGTAGGCTCTACTATCTGCATGCTATCTGCTGTTCCGCAACACCTGCTGTTTGACGAATGGCAACTTCGTCAAATGTCATTAAGATAAGGTTTTGTTTTTTTAATCGCTACAAATGCAAAAGTAACCTATAAATGTTTTTTAATTAGGTGTTAAATCGCGATATAAAAATATAAACGAAATGTTTTCCTCGAGAGTTTCATTTCTAGTAAGTGTATTTTTTTTTTGCTTTTTTTTAAATGCCTATTCTAATTTAAAGATTGTAAATTCTATTAGACATTTATTTTTGTGACTGACATTTCTAATTTTTGTTTCAGTGTAAAATAAACCATGTATTGAAAACAAACAAGATTATTAGATCAACAGCAGTTATACAAAATCATCAAAAACGCTTCAAAACCGATTTGTATGAACCTGATTATCTAATAGTAAGTATGGAGAATATAGACTAAGAAATAAATTACTACGACTAAAATGTTTAATATGTAGCTTTTCATGCAAAAAATGTATTAAATATAAAAAATAATAACAATTTTGATTATTTCAGAGCATGGAACCAGATGAACCTGTGTATGATTGTTTGAATTTACAGTTAAAAGGCTATGATTTTGCAGTACTAGAAGCTTGCCAAGCTGAAATACATCGCATAGCCGACATAATGGGTGTACAAGTTGATGAATGGTATGAAGACTTTCTATTTCCCCAGAAATATTTTTTTTACTGAATGAACATGAACAAAAACATGGAGATAATCAATGTTTCATGAATATGAACTGTGTTGGAAAGGTGTTTAATAATTTTCTGTTTTAATCAAATACAGCACACATAAGTCTAGCAGTTTAATAAACAATGGGTTCTCATTTTTTATTTGCGTTTTTAGTTTTATTTTATATCAGATACAAATAAAGAATTTTCAAAAACTCAATTTTCGAAAGGTAAAAAGGCATATCAAAAGTGCTGTCAATTATTAAACAGCCAAGTGGCGACATGTCCAAAATAATATTTTCTGTTTTCACTTGTCAGTTGGGCGACACCTGCACAGCAGTTGAAAGTGCAGCGATATAAACCTAAAGGCACTGTTGTAGATGCTGAGTACAACCTTAATGTCTATGAAAGAAATGTCCAGGTAACAACATAACTACTACATTTGGGAATGAAGGAATATATAGTAGAAGTAAATAGTCAACTCATAGTCCTTTTTATATTTAAGAATCCAGTGGTCTGATTCACCAATACTAATATTATGAATGGGAGTGTTTGGATGGATGGATGTTTGTTTCTTTCTATATATCTCTAAAACACAAATGACTATTTACTGAACATTTTTTAAAATAATGTATTAACAAAATCCCATGCAAAAGTTAAGAATATGGCAATACATAAGCAATGGCCTTGTTACACATTGTGTATTATATTGTGTAGCAACTAGATGGCGTTGTTAACAAATTTAAATAACGATAGTAATTCCGATTAGAACTAACTTTAGGAGTTGGGGAAAAAACAAGTTAAAAAGAGTTGTTGGGCGGATAGGCCCGTTAAAAGGATCCTGTTTTATTCTAAAGTTGAGATACGTGTCAAAAAGATTTTATTTTATGAATGTATGCAATTTATTATTTCCTTTAAAGTCATAGTTTACTTTACCTTATTTGTTTACAGGTAGTAGACGTACCCGCGTGGGCGTTGGGCACTTTACTCCGGATATCAAGGGCGTATTTGCCAGAAGGCTGCACTTTGAACGTCCATGAACATACAGTAGATCACGAAGAAATTCGTTACGTACCGGACAATGAATTATTAGAACTTAAACAACAACTGGATGATATGGGCGGAAGCCGTCAAGACAATAAAAAGAAGAAATAAATCAGCTGCCATTATGTATAATTTTAAGTAGTAAATAATATGAATAGTTTACATCTTTTATTATTCTGAACTGATAAGAATTACTGCTTCCTTAGGTCTGCGTGCCCACACCCTGTCTTTAGTTGACTCCATTCTTATCTTTCCAAATGTTGGTAGCCAAATGATCTCTTGGGGTTACGCTTTAATAAAATTATTAATATGTGCATTTACGAACATTGTAAATTTTTTATGATCAAAATATAATAAATCGTAAACACACACTTCTTTGTAGTGTAAGATGTCAGCAATTACTTTTTTGAATAATACCTATTTTAATAAAACCCTAACAATTACGTCACGCTTTAGGCTATATATTTTCACGCTATTAAAATTAAAGAAATTGGATAGAAACCCTAATGTGAGAAAGAGACCATAAGTTGCTGCCAACATCAAGGAAGCAAAATTGCCATCGTTGTCATTTGACATTTGCAATTAAGAATGTCACAAATGTAAATAATAAAATAAAGTTTTTATAATTTCACGCGGATGAAGCCGCAGGGGAACAGCTAGTGATGAATAAAAGCACTGTAATCCAATTTTTTTTTGGCAAATCTTGTAGTTTACGTTCATAAATATATAGTGTACAAGGCTTTTACACAAAAACCATTACTCTAAGATTAAAGCATTGTGCAAAATGATAATAACATAGTAGCAGCGGCGATGGCGAACTTTAGAATGAATGTGTATCAACTGTGTACAGATTTCATCATTTTTAACGCGAGGCGAAACAAGATTTGAGCAACGATATCATATTCATGTAATAGTCTGTCTGTACACCTTTCCCGCCAACGAACGCCTGCACTTGTGCTTGCAACACAAACTAAACGCATAAAGCTAAAGTTACTCGATTTTGATTGCACTTATAAAACAAACGAAACGATACTTTAGTTATTTCTGTATTCGAATACCAGCCTTTTAAGTTCGAGTAAAAGGGACCCTTAAATGTATGATTTTTTATGTAATTGTGAAATAAATATTTCAGTATAGGTTTTGAGTAACAGATTAAGGGAAAAATAGTTAAAAAAATCTTGGTTTCAATAAAAACTATACTTTTGTTTGTAGACTTTTGTAGACGTTGGGTTAAGATCGAGTAAAAGAGAAGCTCATCTATGCCCTTTGTTGTCAGTATCTCTTGTTTGTAATTTTATGACAAGCAATTTCTTTGACTACATAAATTACGTAGTGATAGTAGAAATAGGTACATATCAACCACAACCTATGTCACAGATGTTTTGGTCCTAATGGCTACAATCAAACGTACCTGTTATGTGTGTGGTTGTTCAGATACGTTAATTATATATTTTGTATGCGAATCATTCAATACTAAATGGTCTTCCAAGAACATAAGGGCGATTACGGTTCGTCGACGTTCACAAAAGACTTGCCGATTTCGCAATATAGAATTAAACAACCAACCTTATCTAACGGTATTATAGTTTTATTGCACAGTTAAGCAATACTTCTTAAAATAAAATTTCGGAGTCGAATATTATCAATAATCAATTACTTTAACGATTTAAATTGCCTCAAGTATTCTCAATAACAAACATTTAATCATTAGTGATGCGTCACCGCCCGTGACCCGCCAATCGGCAATGTATAATGTGTGTTTAGAGATATTTTGAAACAGGTATCTTGATGCTATAAGTATTCAGGGCGCACACCTGTCTCATTGTCGATAGGCACACCCTAGTGCTACTCGGCGAAATATCTATTGAAGCTAAGTAAGGACATAGATAATGAAGACCGCGCATTGTACATTTTAGTAAACTGTACATTTATTTTAAAGTGTTCATGTAGTATCCAAAGATTGTATACTCAGGAGCGGGGGATTCCAGTCTCGACCCTGAAGATAAAAAAAAATTGTAACAAACGAATACTGATGATTTATGGAGCCCAAAGCTCTTTTCCCCTGACAACTGATCTTGCTAACGATTTGTAGTGAATTCGTTCATGGATTCAGTAGGTTTCTCAAATAAAATATATACATTTAATATAGTTACTTGCATTAAAAATAGTAGTTGACATGACGTGATGATGAAAAATCTTAATATATCGGATGTTTCTATCTTTGATGTCAGTTAGCGCATTTCGTAATATCCACACATTACATGCACATCTTGACTAATTGTAGGTAATTGCTACTGCGTATGGATCTTAGTGCGTACTGTCCGGCGTAACCTATAGAGTTATACTAAAAGAAGTAAGTGTGAAATACTTCACTTAAAACTTGCATACATATTTCTTCAGCTGCTTTCTGGGGATAAATTTGTGATAAGTTCTTCGGTTTTGGCCATAATCATTGGTATTATGAACTAAATAAAAATAATAAGTACGTCGCCATTTCTTGTAAATTCTAAACATTGTACTCCAAATCACAACCGTAAAAATAGTAAAGTTGTAGTAAATGTATTCATTGTCTTGAATTAAATTTATGCTAATTATAAACATCGTTACACAATGCGTCTTTGAATATTTTTATGCGTTTTGCATATTTTATACCAAGTTAATTACAATATACGTTTATTTTAATAAACGTGGTTTTAATAAATAAAATAATTTATGAATATTTTTAAAATTTACTTCGTAGTTCATTTTTGAATTTCCTAAAGGAAACATAAAAGTAAAGTTTATGTTAGCTTTAGGCAGTCAGAATATATAATCAGATCTTATATAATTCTAACAGAAATTATATTGAAAGTGCATAATATTCGAATGCATGGTACTGTACCTACAGATAATATCCTACTGATCGATTCCCGCGTCTTCCGGCAGCTTACGATACTTTCACTCGCGCCTCTAAACAAAGCGACGGTTAATTACAACTATAACTGATTCACAAACTTTATTAAATCACAATAAATCAAACAAAATACAAACTCTACGAAATATTAAATTATCCGTGATTTCCAACTGCCAAAAGATCATTGCTCTCATTCTTTTTGAAAGACTGAGTTAGCAATGTTAGAATGATGTAAATGAAAAAATATTTTAATACTTAATCTGAAAAAGTTATTCTCCTTTCGATTTTATTCTTCGTCGGTTTATGATTCCAAATGTTAAGTAAATTGACCGTTGTACATTGTTAAAATCAAATTGATTAAAGAAGCAACCACTTCACCGTTGTGGTGTAATCACCTCTCACCAAGGTTCGGTGACGATGCACCGACAATTCACCTGCGGAAATTTATTGACCCAGAATATAGCACTAAATGTGCGGTCTAGGCAGAACGGAAGTATATCGTAATGTAAGCAGAAAATATGTTTTTTAATTGCATAAAAAAGTAATTATTCAAATCTTACAAATTTACGTAAAACTTATATCTGTACTTATAGCTCATCAGTTTTCGGTCTGCGTTCGGGAAATTCAGAACTACGAGATTGTCATCGTTTTTAGAATCGCGCCACGCAAATAATAAATACGCTTTTGCTTTCATTGCGGATGTTAATACGCGTCGGATCACTTAACCTCTATTAACCCTAAACCCGTCGCCCCTTCTGCAATAAAAATATAAACAAAAAGCACTTTGTCGGTAGTCATACGGTGACATAATATTAACTCTACAATATGTCACAGCTTTAAAGCTTGTCATTTAACGGTCAAGCTGTCAACTGAGCGCTAAATCTGCCACGATTACGAACACTGGTCTAATGATGACAACCCTGTCAATGTACAACGAGCTAGTGTCGTAATAGTTCCGTGTGTTGTTGATATTTCTATAAATATTGCCGTGCGAAATTGCCTAATGTGCAAATGTTACATTTTAAATGACATAACTACAGTAAAAAGTGGTGAATGTCTACCGTTCTTACACATCATTTATTGTTTACGGCTAACAGTTACTCATCATCTAGATTTTTAACACGCTTACATGTACAATGTAAAGTCGTTGATATCGAGTTTATCATTTATTTACAAAGAATTTCTTTTCATGTCTGTATGGCCTTTTGATTAAGAGTCTGTAGCTCATATTTTACAGTAGAGTTGGGTTCATTGGCTTTTGAATATTTGCTAATATTAAATAATTAGGCCCAACCCTAGTCTATAAACATTAACACGTAAAATATTAATAATAGCCATTAATCGCAACGTAAAATTAAGTCGAACAATGCAAAGGCGTTGGGATAGATTTTACATTAAAGCTGGATAACAACGTATTGTGTTGTGCAGACATACGAACCATGTGAACATCCTGCTGGTTTCGTCACGTAAACATTAAAAAATAATTATAGGCAATGTAAGTTGCTGTAAACGAGTAAATGTGGTGTTTTGCGAATGGTCAAGGCTCGGTCGTTGCCCTGACCCCTTATGGTACAGCTAGTATTCAACTATACCATGTAAAATTTAGAATGTTAAACATAAAAAATGTATGTAAAGCAGACGCAGAGCAGATCTGTTATTTGCAACAAAGGATTACGAATATCATAGAATAATAATACATACAATTTAGGAGTATCAGCCACTATTGACACTAATTATCGACCGCCGTTAGTTAATTGAATCCTCTACTTAATGTGCGTTTGCATTGCCAGAACATTCGTAAAAACAGTGACTGAGATAAAAGTATGTTGATAATAACTTATATTTTACTGTACATATAATCGTATTCATTATTTGTTACATATTAAGTAATTATAATTAACTTAAGTTTTGATTGAAATCGCTCATGTGAAGCAAAGTAAGAGTTAAGAGTTATACAGTTACTAAGATAACATGTTCATGTAGTGTAAAACCACGATCATTCATATAAGATTTTCATTTAATGATTTGTTAAGTAAATACTTAATTATTAATTGGTTAACATTTATCAAGTTAACATAAAAGCATGCGTTGAAATCTTTTATATTGGGTAAAGTAAACTCTTAAGAACTCCAAGTTGATCTATATCAGTAACAAATTTTGTTATGGTTACCGTTTATGTTTGGATATAACTGACCTTGTTGATATAATTTACTTTATGAATACTGTTAGTTACCCAAATAAGTAATTATTGTTTTAAGACGCCTCTTTGACCTCCCGCTCACGTACTCGCATTAAACGATTAACAGATGCATCCAAATATTCGATGAAGGTTATGATATCATTCTATTATTCCAGCATATTTTACTAATATGTATTTATGAGTAAGATACGTAACATTTATAAAATTACTGTTTATTTAAAATAACTGACTTATCCAAGGACTAATATGCATTGAATTACACCTTGCACTATATCAATGAAGACGTTAAAGCTTAAACGTGACGTTAAACGGTCACAATGAAACACATTTGATTTCTGGCGTAAACCGCCATTTTGTTAAAGAAATTACAACGAAACGTGGATCAGAAAGGTATTACCTAAATATCATATCTTACATACGCATTATAGATTAGACATGATTTAAAACAAATAATCACAAGCATGTTTACTTACGAACCGGATTCATACTGTGGATCTTATGTGGAACTACTATGTAATCAAAGTGAGTCCTTTTTTCTGATATATTAATATTATAACCTGTCGATAACGTCATCATGGTTTTCCAGTGACGTGCATTTATTATAATACATTGTAATTAAAATCATTGGGGTGCTTTAGAAATAACTTTATACAAAGATAGATGTCTTTTTGTTCCTGTAAATTAAGATTACTTACATGTATCGATTTTAATGCTACATCAACAACTCTAGTCATACTATATTAGCGGGTCGACGGTAAATCACCGTCACTGAGAATTAAAGCTTTATACGTCGCAATTACTCCACAACACTCGGTGAATTGCAATCTTTCGCAGTAGAGCACAACATTCACAATTCACACGAAGATGAAACACTTAATTACACGTGAAAAGCATTAAGTCTTTATTTGACTGACTTACGCAATACCTTCTTTAAATTAATTTAGATATATTTTTGTTGACAGATGTAATTTATCTTCGCATTATCTTTAAGATTAAGTAATTAAGTGAATCATCTAAATTATGTACTAAATCGATAATTGTTTTTTATGCCTATTCATAAATGGATAACTTTTTGTTGAGGATATTTTTTTGTTGTGAATAAGTAACAATAGTAGAACTAGTTTTTATATGCAAAAACAAAATCACACTTTACGATTATCTAGGGGAGGGGGGTACCTGATCTCCAGAATCGAACTTTACTATGTTAATTAATTGACTTCTTATTTTAAGGTCAACGATGCGATAGATATATTTGGGGCATTCGGGTTATATGAGATTAGACTCATAAACACGATAGCGGTTAGAACTTCAGGTTCAGAAAGAAACACTGGAACATAATTGAGTATATCTTAGAACTATCGTCAAGAAACCAAAACCCTAGGTTACACATCGTTTAAAACCGAACTCTCGTCTTATTTTCGCAATTTGTCAAGAATGGAACAGAAGCTCGGCTATCGTCAGCATTTCTTCGAATATAATTACAAGTCACACGTCTGAGATCAATCTCAGCAATTGCCTATTCTGCAATGTAATTTTACCTTATTAAGTGAAAGGTAGGGTTGACTCTATATAGGGCAACACAGGCACACAAATAACTTTAGAGAAGACAAATATAATCTACAATATTTAGTTAATAATTTTATTTTTATAAATACTGTTAATATTCTCAAAGGTAATTCAGGTCCAAGACGACGTGCCAGTGCCATTTTTAAATAAAGCTTTAGTTTTTCAAGATTTTTTTTACACTAATCATTAATTTTTTACTGTTACACTTAAGGCCAACTACCTCCGGGTGTAAATATCACGACTCCTGCGGTATACCTGAGCTGCTGACGTCATTGTGTGTATACTGAAGCTGTCTGTAAAGTAATTAATAATATATGAAGTCACTTTCCTGCTTCTCAATAAAAAAAGACAAATTCATGAGTGCCCAAAAGCTAGAACTGTTTCAAGGTTAAAGCTAAAAATGAGAAATGAGAAATAGAAACGAAATAAGTGCATTGGAATTAATTTGATTATTTAAATTTACACAATAACGCCGATGAAATAATGATTTTCCATTGTACGCCAAAACAATATGTAGTAATAGGAAAATAATAAAACTGTAATGTATTTACATAATATGTAATAAAAAATGGTTTATTTGTAGTGACCATTGATGTGCAACATTACCCCTAGGACAATGCAGGCGACCGCAGTTACTTGACACTACGCGAGCATTACCAAACATTACAATATGAAATTCCATAACATTGTGCATTATGGGAAGCAAGACATTTCACCATCGGCAATAGAAGATTGACTTGTCCATGTGAAGTATGAACGATAGTTAAGTACTTACCTGATATTCGAATATAGTCTTATCTCATGTTACAATATAGAACTTTGGCTTTTTTGATTTTGTTTTGTAGTAAAAAAAAATGGCAGGTTTTTGTTAAACTAGTAACATTTCTTGACGATAAAGCTTAAATAGCGGAAACGAACTTACGAAGGCTTGATCTGTACGCGGATTCTTTACCATTATGCTATTAAGACTCCAAGATTTTGTGGTACTCCGAGGGTAAACGAAGGCGAGAGTTTTTATTTAAGCATTTAACCGACCTTAACAGTGTTAGAATTTAAGATCATCAGACCATACTTCATAATATTTTGTTTTTGTTTAATTTATCTTTAACTATATTTTGATGGTAAATTAACTAAGAATATTAATAACAACGGTGAACGTTAAATCAAACATTTTACTCATAAATTATTAGTTCCAAATTTATGCATGAATATATCTTTATAAAATTTTAGCATATTGCGAAACGAAAACAATTCGTTTAACGTATTCGAAGATTTTGAATCGTTAACTAAATATTTCATAATTTGAAATAAAAACAAAAATGAATGTGAAATACAACGGTAATGGAACACCAATAACAGAGGCCAAGAGCTACTAACTTATTATTTATTCAAAGTTACAATAGTGGAATGGTATGTTTATAGAATATCCAAGATCACGGTTTAAAGACATTTATGTGCAAGTATTGTTTTCAAGCAATACAAGATATATACGACTTTCCAGAAAAACTGCCTTGTTCTAATTAAACTAACGAACTTGTTCGACGAATCAGGGACCTGTACATAAACATATCCGTGTTTTAAACGAGAATATAAGCGAGTACCTACAATTTAATTTTTACACATGTAGAGTGAAAACCCACGGTCAAAGCAATCATGCAACATGATTCATGCAGTGAAGAAACATCACTTCTGTGCACAAACATTTGTACTAATTGTAAAGGTGCTCATTTTTTTATTTTATGATACGACGCTGGCGTAAATATAATCTATCAGGGGTTAAAATTGCAATTTAGGTTAGCCTAGTTTTCAGAGAACGTGTACAAATGTGGTATGTATTTATGAGCTTGGTAATTACATCATAGGACTATCCTATGATATTCGTCATATGCTAGTTGGAGGTAAATACAAAGAAGTTGGTACTAAGTTAAGACCCTTGTTGCACCGGACATTCTAAGAATCTTCGCCAAATAGTTGTATGCAAACATTACAACGTTTTTGTTTGAGCAGAGGTGTGTTTTGTTTCATTAATGGGTTGACAAGACCATATCGTCTCAAGGTGAAGTACAAGTGTTCATTATTCTATAGAAATTATTTGTACCATCTTACTATAATGGATATCCGCATCTAAGACCATACTCAGTACTTTAATGTTTACTTAAACAGTACTTTACGTCGGCGTGTATGTGTATGTGCAATACTAAAAGTACATCGAGGGACTCCTTGTGACGTCTCCGAGTATGGCAGTAAGTAATTTTAGTCGATTGAGTAGGGGAATAAGAAAGGGATAACAGAAAAAGTAGAATTGAGCCATTGGCAACCTTAACTATTTATTGCCTTTAACTATCAATATCTTTAACAATCAACTACTACATTAACGCGTTATGCTACAGAAAACTATTCCTAAAGAAAACGAGGGATCGGGAAGAAAGGGTAAAGACGGCACGGGAGTCTTAGCGCCAGTAACTTTATAGAAGAAACTTAATAATTATAAGAAACCTATACGACTTAAGTGAAATAAAGTTGTCTCCACATAACGGTGTTAATTGCTTGACGCCAAATTCCTGTAATCACAAAGTTTCCTCTGATACTATTTTCGTAATTACGAGTGTGATTTTTTTTTAATCGCAGTGCAGGGACAATGGCTTGCGTCAGCTGCGGTCGAGGAACAGCTTCCGTTCGCTTCTTCATGGCCCTCGGAGCTTGGCCAGCGAGTGGGAGATGCGGAGTACGTATATAACACGCCGCCGCCGACCCATCCACAAGCAGTTACCGATCAGCTTCACCATGAAGGTAACACAATAACACGAGTAATATTTACAATACATAAAAGAATTCTCAACTCTTTACTCGCGTTTGTCTCGGGATAACTCGCAGAACAATCGGTTAACTAATTCCCACTTGCATAATCGTGTTTTACAAAATCATTATCATTATCTTTGTTATTTTTCTCACGATACAGTTAATTTCTTATAAAAACTTAAAATCTCGTGTGTAAATCTCATATTTCACAATAACTTTCTTTAATAATAAAAAAATATATCTTACAAAAATAATTCGACAAATAAGTCTATTTGAACATGCCTAGAAAAACAATATCATAATTATGCGAGTAAATTCACATAATAAACACCGTTGATATTTCTTCAAATTATAACTTGCAGAAATACTCCGACCAATGACATCAGGAATTGTTAAAAAACCATGTATCACAATTTCTAGGGCAAACTTGTTTGGGAGAAAAACCCATGGAGTTTTTATTTTTCCAGGTATTCGTGTGCTTGTTGGCGTTGGCAGTGGTCGCGAAGGCCGGTTACATCGGCGGCGGCGGCGGAGGCTGGTCGGGCGGCGGCGGTGGTTACGGAGGAGGCGGCGGCTACGGCGGAGGTAGCAGCGGCTGGTCCAGCGGCGGCGGTGGCGGCTTCGGCGGCGGACACGGCGGTGGTGGACGTAAGAAAAACAATTCTTTCAACCCCCAATTGACATTCAAGCATTTGGACCTTAATTCTGATAATGTCACTATTTGTCATAATGATGGTCTGATCGTGGTGTAATGGTAACCCACTTTATTTTAACCAGCTCAGTAGGTTAGTTGTCAACAATTTGGGCATTTTCATTGCTTTGTAACGCTACATTTATTTTATCTTGCAAGTCTTAATACAAATATCAACCTATTATTAATTAATAATTGTTGTTTAAGTATACAATTGTAAACTTTTAATTTCGCAACGTATTACAATTTTTTGTGTATCCACAGAGGTGAAAATCATCAAAATCATCACCACCGGCGGAAGTGGAGGTGGCGGCGGATTCGGTAAGAAAATTTTATATCATTATATTTTAAAACTTTTTACCTTTTATAAGGTTCTCAAAAGGAAGTCAGGTCTCTTATCGAGAGAAATTATCGTTAAATCACCATATAAAATTGGTATAATACGTGTTTATACGTAAAGCAATCTATAAATATGTATGGAAGTTACCTAACGGAGCGCACTGCACGAGTACGGGCGATCTATCTTCAGAAAGCTTAGGTTGCTGTAATACAGGAAACAGTCACAGCTATGATCTAGGTCATGTCGGTGGAGCTTAAACGCCCGACATTTTGCAAAGCTTACCGTAAGTTTCTTACTGTCTGATTAATAACAAGAACATAATATTATCTGTCATTTTCACTCGAAAAACAGAGATTATAGAGTCTAGACAGTGGAAACTCGCAGTTGGAAATATCGATTAAAATACCATATATAAAGTAAACATGCTTATTAGTAGAATACTTCGGAAATAATTATTTTGATCACGGATAAAATTGTTAGTAGTTAGTACACAAGAGAGGTCAAAAGATCGCGGTAGACTGGGGTCATCCGTTCACTCATCAGTACAGATTATGCAATGCCCGTTATTACGCGCCAAAATCGACCATATTTTTTCTCATGTTTGTAAAGCCGTGATTACTGCTGGGTTCAAGGTTTAACGTAATATCCTTTTGTATGATTGCTTAATGTATTCAGTGTTCTAATGTTAGAAAGACAATATGCTTGGTTAACGAAAAAATAATACGAAGTGTTAAACGCGAACGCCTGTTATTAGTAATAAAAAAATGTGCAGACTTTCTTAATATTTTTTTAGAGAAGATTGCAATAGAGTAGCAGTTTCATGTTTGGTTACATTATAGGCGGCGGCTACGGCGGTGGATACGGCGGCGGTCACGGAGGCTGGTCCAGCGGAGGTGGAGGCGGCGGCTGGAAGCTCGGCGGAGGTAGCAGCGGCTGGTCAAGCGGTGGAGGTGGAGGTGGCTGGAAACTCGGCGGAGGTGGAGGCGGAGGCGGCTGGAAACTCGGCGGCGGTAGCGGAGGCTGGTCCGGCGGTGGCAGCGGCTGGAAGAGCGGCGGCGGTGGCGGAGGCTGGTCCAGCGGCGGCGGCTCTTCGGGCTGGTGGTGATCTTCTCTATAGTACAAATTCGACTTAATATATTTTAACATATCAACATATGACTGTCTTTTATATTGACCCATTCTCCCCAACGCAACGGTGACGTCTAACGAGTTGTGATCGATCCCGCATAATCAATATTTTGTTTAGTAAACGCTAACTTTTATTCCGTCAATATTGCGTGAAACATCTTATAGCTGTTTCTCATTGTCTATTGAACATCATAACATAACATAACAGAGTAACAGTTGAGGAGTAGGAGTATGGCTGAAATGTCCTCGACGCTTATTTTAACGAAAGCAAATTGATTCTTTATCAACTGGAAAAGGTATTTGTGTAAATAAACGACAGATTTATTAAAAAATATATATTTCAACATATTTGTTCAACTTAACATTACAACTTGCAGCTAAAAAGTAAAGCACGATGATCTTGCTTTTTGGTTTGTTTTATGCCTCTGTATTTATAAATAAAGAAAAAACAATCATTTATCAAAGCCGAAAAGCATCAACGGAAGAGCAAAAATTATAGTTATTAAGATGTTTTAACCTAAATTTGGTCCATAATAACTAAGATGACAGGTGATTCTATCACCATTTTATTGGTCAATCATACTCGCTAACTGGGATTTCATCCTGGCTTTCTACTGGTTGTACAGACCATACAACTACATACATTATTCTAATCGAAAACGTAAAGTTTGTAAATAATAGTGAAAAAATAACTTAGTACATATAGCTGTACTATGCGATTTAGGGAAATCGTACATATATCATCAGAAACGTATAAATAATAAGTATTTATTTATGTATATAAAAGTATGTAGTTTGAAGTGTTTACATACTTTATATTTTAGATTAGAATATTTAAATAATAAATTAAAAATGTATCTTAAAACATTAATTACTGGTTCGTATTAACTTATCACAAATAAATACATATACATACTAGAATTATATTTATCGATCTAGAATACAGTCAGAAAAAAACAAAATATATTTACGTTACGTAATAAAA
>LD688971.1:3383062-3406260 GCA_003118335.3 Papilio memnon | reverse complement strand
ATGATGCAATCACTTTATTTTCATAAATTATATTCAAGTTAATAAAATCTGATAAGTACTTATATTAATCAGTAATAAAAAATTAGGGATTCGTTTTTTTTACATTTCCATTTTAGTATTATATGAAAATATGGTTTTTCATTTTCATTTTAAAATAATAGAACTACATATATACAATTTATCAATACCTTTGAATCATCCGACGAAAAGAGTTACATATTTTAAGAGATCTTAAAGATGTAACTCTTCTCATCAGATGGGACTATTTATTATTTCCAAAGAAATATCAGCAATGTAACCTAACAGGTAATTTTTATAAGTTAATAAAATAATCCATCATTTCTTTAGTCCATGTTTCTTGCCTAGTCTTCGACGTTTAATCCTGTTTGGTTCCAGATTTTCCTTTTCCGAGGAATTGTTGCTATCGACTGTGGGCCGACGCGCCGACCGCCTCACTCGGGACTGGTAATCTACAGAGTCTACCGTAGATAGAATACCCTCCCTGAAAATAAATAAATAACCCACAATTTGTTTTATCTTATTACTAGCTGCCGACCTCGACATCATTAGCGCGGAATTAAAAAAAAAACTGAATTAGTTCTACCTGACATGTTCTACATCTATGACAAATTTCAACAAGATCTGTTGAGCCATTCTAGAGTTATGTAATCACAAATATCCATCTAAATGTTTGTATTAATAATATTAATAAGATTATTTGATGTATGAAAGTATTTATAACACAGGATTGAGACTTTAATATGCTCTGCATTTGCTTAGCACTGCAATTTTTTCATATGAAAAAGCACTTGTGCTTACAGCAATGATATAAAGTTGTCAAAAGTCAGGATGTTTTAGCTAAAGGTTATGATGGAACAGAAATATTTAATTACAAATGTCTATAAGTAATGGTCCCTTAACACATTTAATATCACTAACATTTTGAAGTATGAAGATCACTCAAATTAAGTTAATTTCAATGTTAACTTCAGTGACTGCTTGTTTGCTACCTAAATTATATAAAGAACTTACGTATCATTAGATCTGTGAACATCTACAGACACTTTAATAGGACCGCTACATTCCATATCACTGTCGGAATCATTTATGAAATGAGAATTGGAAATATCAATGATTTCAATGTCTTTATCATTAAGGTTTTCTTTATAAATGTCTGCATGTTTTTTTTCATCATCTAAAAATAAATCTGGACTAGAAATATTCTCATATGAAGGGGATATGTGATTAAAATCCTCCGTCTGAGTTTCTATTGAGTGTTTGATTACTTTATGATTAAAATCTTCACCTTCTCTTAAAACTTGAATGGTGCTTGAAATACTGTTTGTATTAATAGTAATTGATACATTAGAATTTAGCCTCTGATTTTCTGCTCTAATACTATCAACATCATTTCTTAAACATGAATGACATGATTTAAAAAGATAAGCCTTTTTATAATAATTAACATTTTTTTCATTATTGTTACTTTGTGGTATTAATTCAGCTTGAGTTTCAGATAAAGGTTTTTGTTCTGAGCTTTTTAGTTTGTCCTTAAAATTATATGATTCTTTAATATGTTCTTCAACAACTTTTAGCCATGCATCTCTGTCTTTGTCAACAACTTGTGATTGTGTGTCCTCTATTATAATAGTGTCAATATGTTCAACATCAGCATTGTGTTCAAACTTATTATCAGTTACTACTTTTGTTGGTTTATCATATTTTTTGTCACAATTTAGTATATCCTCTGGCTTGGCTTTATTTTTAATTATTTCATTCTTATAATAGTTTAGCAAGGAAGGACTTGACACATTCTTTGATTTTTTTTTGTTTTTAGAAATATTTTTTTCCTTGTTTATTTTCTTTGATTTCTTATTCAAATTGTTTTCTTGATTATGGAGTATAAGACCTTTTTTTATCTTATTTTCTGTATTGCTCCTAACTGAATTATTTACATTCACATTGGAAAATGGCTTCCTTATAGGTCTTTCCACTTTTTCATTTTTTTCTAGCCATTTTTGTACTAAATTTATTCTGGTGTTCATTGTTGTGGAATGGGACTTATTTAATTCTTCACCAGCATAAAATGATGATATTAAATTTTCTTTATCATCACTTGTTCTAATATTAGAACTCTTCCTTTTATTATAATATTTGGCCGATGCTTGAATACATTCCGGGAATAATTTATTTTCAATTCTCAATTTCTCCGAAAGTCTGTATCTCCTGTATACTGCAAATAAGTATATTGTATTGTTAAACGTCTATTATATGTTATTTAACCAATGTTATTTAATATATCAATGCTAGTAACATCTAAAGTTATTCACCATCTATTTTAAAGTCTTCTTGAAATGAAGTTAGAAGATTTGAAACATTTTGTACAAGTTGCCTCTGAACCAGGTCGGGCGCAGGCTGTGTTTTCGAAGATGTAGTACAAGTTAAACACTCATCAGCTACTAATACGCATTCGCCACATATTGTGTGTCCGCAAGGGTATCGCAGTCTATCAACAGATAGTTTATCGCTATAAATGTAAAACAGATGTGAATTCAAAACTTAGTTCTAGCAAACTATTTGCGAAATTGAAACAAATCTTACCAAACTCCACAGCGATTATTATCTGCAATAGTTTTTATGTGTTTAACAACTTCGTCTAAATTAAAATGCGCTGTCATATCCTTATGTAAATGTTTTAATGCTAACTATACCCTTTAACACCATTATTTACAACGCAATATTTAAAATCTAGACATATCAGAAACAAAACATACACGTCACAAAACTTTTTATAACTTTAATGAGAGGAATGAGGGGAGGGAGGAACATACACACTCTATTCAGCTCTATGGGTCAAAAACATAGAATATATTTTCTGTATCTATGGTTTAGAAGAAAAACAATGCATCTGCGGTAGCTCGGTGTTACGGAATCCGTAATACGAATTACCACTTGACAATGCACAACTAAGTTCCCCCATCCCATAAAATTGGCAAAGGAGCAAGCGATTGCGCAACTTTTGAGAGTCCTGACTAGTGGCTTTATTACTATAAAGTCCACTAGTCTGGACTAAACTAGTAAGTTTTATGACTATTGGTACAATAATGTTACAATGGATAAATGAAAAACTTTATATTGATGCAAAAAATTATATCACACGCCCGTACGACTGTACGGACTAGAACACTTTAGCAACAGCAAGTGTACCTTTGCAGTTATAGACATTCAGTTGATGTTAACACCGTAGAACCACGCAGGTCATGGACAAGGAACTAGAAGGGCACAGAAGGAAATTAATATATAACAAATTATTTTATTAAATTTATTAAAATATTACATTTTTAAACCAGCTTCATACCGGTAAATTTTCGCAAGTGTTAAACACTAACAAACAACGCATTATTATTAAATCTACAGTTATTTGTACATATATGGGACACATATCTGTAACAGAATATAAGGAAAATAAAACAATGATGGTTGAAACGTTAACAATATTAAAATTTAGATTCTTCAAATAATATTGTTGATAAAATATCGATTGTATGCTCATAAATATTAGTAATTTGTAATCATATTACACATGTTAATGTAAGTCATAAATGCAAACAATTTAAAATTATCACTACACAACTGAGAATAATTTCATGATTGATTATAAGGGTATTTTTAATTTAATATTCTTTTTACTTCTTTGGAATATTGAAACTTCTAACAATTGCGGACAAAATATTTAATCTTAATACTTAGTTTCACAATTAAATGCGCTAGTGGGATTACACCACACCTATAGTTAAGTACTTTCACTTGTCTCTAAGACCTAAGGAGTTCATAGAATGAATATATTTAAAGATCTAATAAGAACAATAATTTTCTATATTTATTTGAACGCATTTTGTACATTACAACCAAATCGAACGAATGTTAAATTATCATTCGTCAGTCTTTTGCAACCCCTTTTAAGTATAATACATTCACAATATTTACCTGCGACACGAATATATGATTTTTTTATGAGCCCAAACGCTTATGCGTCAGTCGCAATACGGGCAGCCAACATGGAAAAGTTTTTTTCTCACTACGATGCGGTTGTGAACATGTTCTCATACACACATAGACTTGTCGCGTATTTATAATAATTAACATCACAGAAATTTACAAATACAAGTTTCGAGTGTGGAAAATGTGCGGAATGTCAGCACTATCACCATTTTAAAAAGTCAATAAAAACTTTAACAACCATGTAGGTCATACCAAGTTAATCGAATTAACAACAAAGTCTTAACTGGAACAAGTTGTAACAAGTGCAAAAACATTGTTATATATCTAAATGAATTCAATTTTCAGAAAAAAATCAAAAATTTACAGCAAAGCTCACTCATACCTACTTACGCTATTATAACAACTTTTCAGTTTGAATAAAAAAAAGACAGGTTTTGGCTTAAAAAAACAACATGCAAATTAATTGATAGGCGGCACTTATACCTTGACTAGGAATATAAAAACTATTGTAAATATAAGGCGATTGAAGCCAGCTATAGAAGCTGAGTTTTTTAACTGTGTGTTAAAACTGTCATTTAGAACTAAGCGTCTGTAGTTGGCTTAAGGAGCCCTGAGGCCAAATTTTTTATATTCTTAATCATAAATGGGCGTGATGGAATTAAATTAAGTAACAAATTCATTGTCAATTTTGTATATATGGCCATGTATTATGGACTTGCGATTTTTAATTCTAACTTTTTAAATACTAATAGATTGTCATGCTCCTACTACTAAGTAAATTGTTAAATATTAATAAATATAATACGTACTAATTATTAAAAGATTTCTTCAATCGATATAAATTGATCATGGAAATAGGGGAGGTAAATTTTCAGCAACATAAGGCACCATCGCCATGTAACTAGTTTAAAAACCGTTTTTTATCTCATAATAAAATAAAAATCAAACATGTTATTATTTATCACAGTGGGGAAATTACGCAACTACTAAGTAAAACGTTGGGAGATATAATGTAATAATTTTATAAAAAATAATGTTTTAAAAAGTTTACATTTACACTCTAACTTTTATATTAAGCTGGAGATGGCCAGTAGCACCCACTGGTTTGCTTGCGAGACAAACTACGTCTAGCAATATATAGTCGCACTCTAAGGCCATTGACTAATCCTAAAGCCTAAAATAGGAGAGGCCTGTGTCCAGCACTGGCCTACACTAAGATTTTATTGAAGTCTGAAGTTAATATTTTTTCAGATTAAGTTGTTTCATATGAATTCTTTCAAAGGAAACACCATCAATGGAAATCACCAACCTATGTTCGTTATATATAACAACAATATAGAAAATATTTTGTCATTTTGTCCCCTTATTTTCTTGCCCATTATGTCACATTAAATCTTCATTTCAACCATTGACAGTAAGTTTTAATGCTAGTCGTTACAACAAAAACCATAAAACTTGCTAAATAATTAGCAAAATATTGGTTTTACAATTTTTGCTAAATATTGTTTAGATATCAACAAACATTAAATCAAACACCTTATTTTAACTGAAAATGAATTGTGCTCATTTGTTACTTGCATAAAAATATATTAGCGTTCTCGACGTGCGCGTTTGGCTCTCGCAGTAGGCGCAGGGGTATGATCATCATCATCTCTTCGCTTAGTTGGTGCAGGGGGCCTCTGCAGCTGACTTTGGGCAGTTAATTGAAGCTGTAAGGCGTGTGTATTTAATCTCTCTGCTAGCAATAAAGGCTTTAGTGCCGCCATTTTGTGACTGTACAATGTAACACGTGGTCTACTGTTTACAGCGGCTGTTAACTGTTCCCGGACACTCATTTCTATGTTATCAGAGTTATTATTCCATTGATCATTATTTTTCTGCACATGTGTGTCTTCAGTATCAGTGTCTTTTCTTGCTTCAGGTGTTTCTGGCTCCTCGCTGTCTGGGCTGCATATGATTTGCACTTGTGCCCTTACTTCAGCATCAAATTTAGATATAGTGCTAACAAGAGGCTTTGCCCATCCTATATGTAGAATGGGAGTTTGACTGCCGTCTTCCCACTTGCATATGCCATCATAGAATCTTAAATTAAGATATTTAAATTAATTGCAAAAGGAGTTTAAAAGAAAATCGTAAATTCTCAATTTGAAAGTACAATAGAAAATTTAGTTTCAAAGAAATAATTAAGAAAAACATGGCGAATTTGTAATGACAAACCTTAGTAAAGACGAAAAACATTCTGGATCTTTCAAAATGGACCTTGCTGAATGTCCTGAACTCTCAGCTTTCATAAGTTGTGGAATTAATTCATTTGCAATTTCTGCGAATTCCTTGTATATTTCTTCATCATCACGTGAATAGTTGTAACTAGAGAAACATAATGATTCCGTTATTTCTCCATAAGAAAGATACATAAGATCTCCAAAAAGTAAAAAATTAACTCTATAATGTCAGTATTAATATGAATGCTTTTAATATTGTTGAATAAAATGACTTACTGTCTTATAACATCACCAGCACATGCCCATGCATTAAAAGCTTCCTTGTACATCTTATGCCGGTGATAATAGCCCCCTTGGAATGTGTATGGATATACATGTCTGTCATCGTAATATGTTCTCGCCGATCTGATAGCTTGAATATATAAAGTTGCTGAGTCAGGCCTCAAAGGTCTACTACCATTTTCTTCCAATATCAATGTATCTTCTGTACTTTCAGAGCAATTTGATATTCTCATATATTCATCCAAGTCTCCCAGATTTCCCAAAGCCATGGGATATGCATCTAAATGGCCTGAAACATTTCATCAATTCAATGTTTACTTGTTTATGAAATTGGTGGTATATATTAACTTGTCATGAACAAATTCGGCAATATACAAAAAAAAAATGTTCATAATTAACATACCATTATCATATAAGAGCCAGAGAAGTCTATGTTGCATTTGAGCCACTTCATGGACGTCAATTGTTGGTGTCAAAGTTGGATTAATCGATGATACTAATGCAGCCAGTTCCATCATGCGGGTGCACACAACAGGTTTCCCAGCCACATACAACCATGACCGAGCTGAAACACCATCTCCCACGGAACGACCTCTTTTGTCTTCATTGCCTTTGCCATGCCATGTAACCTATAAAACACAAAGTTTTCCAAAAAATTAACAGTTGCCCAATTACTTAATTTTTACCTCCTCTAGATATTCTATGAACATTATTTCTCAGGCAACACAGGTTAACAATTTTCCAATGATCGCCGAGAAGACCGAATCCATGTTCTCCCCCACAATTTCACTACAACTTTAAATTTAAACAGATTTACCTCGGCCGTATCTGTGCCTTCTTTTCCGAACACAACCCAAGCATGATCTTCTGATAGTGCGAGATGAACATCCATTTTATTTAAAACTTGACATCCCGCCGTAACTGCAAAAGCTACACCAAAGCAGTCGAGTTTGTTTCCAGTTAAAAAACTGTAAATTGATTGAAGATGGGCTCGGTCCTTATAATAACTTCGAGTCAAAGAATTCCATACAACATCTGCTACTCGCTTAACTAAATCACGAGTAGCAAATTCCCCACTAAGTAACTTGGCGTCAACGCCTGCTCTCATCAATGATACAAAACGATCATATAGTGATTTCACTTCCTCCCATTCTATAGAAGGGAATTTCATTTTAACAAACTTATTAGTCGCCAAATTAACATCTTTATCGCTGTTTTTCACATTTGTTAAGTTGTTTTCCACCGCTCCAACTATTATGGAAAACAAGGCAAGGTCCGGTTCTTTTTCACTGCGCAATTGTTCCTCAAAAATAGTACAGACTTTCTTAATGCTGTCTATAGGAAAAAAATGTTTGTATTCCGAAATGTTTGACATTATTTATATTACATTATTTATAATAATTACAGAAATAAATTTATTTTGCATACACAAAACACAACAATACTTCGATACGCCGGTTGCCACAGACAGAATATTAAAAAAAAACACACACACAAAACCAAAGATGTATGTTTCTTACACTTCTTATCGACGTAATGAAACATTTTAAAAATTACCTTAATAGGTAATTGCTTAGTTAGAATTTATTTCCAATAAAATTATTAATTTTACACTACACTGGTCTTTTGACCTAGGAGGCGAAATTAAATTATATTTTTTATCTTTCATATTGATTCTCCAAGACATGGTTTTTGTCAATGTCAAAATTTGACAGTCGTCAAATAACAAATGCCAGTTCGCGTAAAAGTTTGAACTGGGTTCTGGATTGAACATTTTTTTTGTAAGATTTATTTAAAAATAAATACTATTTTTGACAACAAATTGTTAATATTTAAAAATTGTATTATTCTAAATCAATATTTTCATGGACTACTATTGAAAAGGTTCAAAAAATTGATGACATGAACAGTACCAGCGAGAACCGTATTATACGTTATCGTAAGAAATATAAACATATGAAAAAAAGAATTAAAAGCCTGATTATAGTAAGTTTCATCAAGGTCTTCTTTCCATGATAGTAAAACAATTTACCTTCTTTTAAGTACAAGAATAGTACATTGAGAAATTTGTTTATTAAGAATTTACTTATTTTTTTTTTTATAAAACAAGTACAGTCACGCAATAACATAATAACCATGAAGGTTATTATGATGGTATAAATAAGATTGTGTAGGACCTCAACACTTACCCACAGGATTTATCTTTATCTTATTGGATATTATATAAGACATTTCTTTCGTTAGTGTTCAAAAACATTTTATTTTTAGGAAAATGCAGCATTATGTGATGAAGTGGCAAAAATCCAAGAAAACATACTAATTGTAAAAGATGAAAGAAAGTTTTTGTTGCGCAAGTTACTAGAATTGGAAAATGAATCTGAAACACAACAAAGTAGATTTGAAACGATTACACATAATGGTTCAAAAACCAAACCCAAGAAAAGACGAAGTCTTGAAGATGGCGGAAAAAACATATCTAGTGCTTTAAGTTAATTCAGTCCAAAAGTATCTTATGTACCTTCTTCAATATTTAGACATAAAACATTGTTTAATTTTATTCACAAAATACATCCTCCACTGTGACACTGCCACTTTGCTTTGAATTGGTCTATATATCCCATTCTTGCATGCATCTTTAAATCCAGCCCTACATTATTTTTGGATGATCAGTTCTCGGAGAGTAGCTAACTTGAGGTTTTACCTGAGAACATTATTAGCATTTGGCTAGCATCAGTATCTATATATATAAAAGAAAGTTGTGTTAGTTACACTATAACTCAAGAATGGCTTTACCAATATGGCTGAAAATTGGTGAGGAGGTAGTTTAGGGCCAAGAGATGGACATAGGATACTATTTATTCCATTCGACAGCAATGTAGGGATGGTTGTTTGTTAGAGTTTGTAGCCTAAACGGGTGAACGGATTTCGTTGAAATTTGGCATAGACGTGGAGGATACTCTGGAAGAACACATAGCCTACTCATTTTTGTTTTTTTAATTTCACGCGGACGGAGTCACGGGCGAAAGCTAATATATTATATATAAATAAAACCTAGTCACAATTGTTGATTGTGAATACGTCTATTATCCTGGAATGATTACAATTAATCACTACTATTCAACACAATAATCAATTACAGTTTCATTGGTCAAAATGTTTTTGGTACAATTGAAAACTAAATAATAACCAAAAATTATTCATACATTTTTATAAAGTACACATTTTAATGTTAATATAATTTTACATTATGAATCAGAAAAACTGTTTATTTAGACTGAATTGAAACAATATTTTATCAATATTTTTGTTTGCAATAATTGAAGTATTATATAACATACATGTTTTGAAACTACACACAACACTGATAATGGTAATTATAACTATGATTACATATTAGAATTCAAGATTGATTACATATTTGCTGCAATAAGTGCAAGGTTGGGGCAAAAAATTGAGATACACCAAGAATATGCTTCATTAATTTTTCATATTCATTCACCCACATCTTCACCTGCAAATGACAAAAGTTGACTACTGGGTTTTTGTCTCACTCTATTTTTTCTTTTTTGGCTCTTACTATCAGGCAACATTGTGGGTTTTAATTTAGCTTGAAAAATAACCTTTTGAGTGAGATCAGCTTTAGTTTCATTTTTTTCTTTCTCTAATCTTTTAGTCTCAACTTCTGCTTCTTCTGCAGTAAGATCTCCATCTTTTAAAACAACAACCTGAGGTTTTTCACTTTCTTCATCATCAACGAAATCATCATCTTTATTTTCCAATTTATCAAACTTATGATTTGTATCATCATATCCTGCTTCTTTCTTTAGCATTTTCAGGAAATGAGGATCCTCTGGTTTGATGTAGCTAACATTTCTTTTTCGGTTCATTTTTTGTGTCCTAACGCGAAACACGGCTTATTCTAAAAAGATATATTGTTTTGATTATTACCAATAACAATTTAATTCTAAAAAAATACAAAAAAGATAAGATACTGGACTAAGATCTTCATTCATCAAAAGTTCGAAAATATAACAAACACTTGAAGATTTCTACCCTTAAATTCCGTACTTACATTTAAAATATGAACAATATTGTGATATGTTATGAAAAATATTTAAATTATTCACATATATATGTTAAACCTTTATATTTCAGTTGTTAAATTTACAGATAATATCTAATATTTATGTTGAAAATGATGAATGGTTGAAGATAATACAAGAAACTATAAAATTATCAATAACACTCGAAGTTCGTACATATAGTGTCAAAGAGTAAATAAGTAGACAGTTTTACATTACACTAACACAGTAAGCCAGTTGTACTCGAAATCAGCACAGATGTGCAACTGACATAATGTACATGCACTTGCGAGAATGAGCTTGCTAGTCAAATAACTGGCGTAACTAGTGATGATTCGAGTTGCTTTTCACTCGAGTGACTCGAGTAGTTTTCATATTACTCGCACTGGAGTAACATTTTTGGCAACTCAAATTTCGGGTGAATCGAATTACGAGTGACTCGACCACTCGAGTGGTAGTACCGAGCCGAATGAGTAATTATTACAGCAATTTCAGTTAAATTTGTTATCTCGTTAGAATACATTATTTCTGTTCTATTGTTGAGTTTTTTTAAGCTTCATTTAAATTAATTTTAAAGCATGTTTATTATTATCTAAATTGTATAAGAATAGTAGTACGTAATATAATAATATTTCAATTCGACTGATACTTGATATAAGAGCTTTCTGGTTTATATATGACAGGATTAGTTTGAAGGATTTTTTTTTTACCTTTCTGCTTTTCCTATGTTTGTGGTTATTACTTTGTAAAAGTTTATATTTGTCGTTTTAGCTGGTTTTCACATAGTTTGAATAATAATACAGTCTGTAAGGACTCTAACAATTAAAAATAAACCTCTGAAGGCGGAATCCATCTACAGCTACAGGATAAAGCTGTAGGTAATGAGGGAATGGTAATTAAAAACAGGTTTTGGAGGTTCTAAAGTTAGTGTATTTTTATTAGTGTCCGACCGAAACTGGTTTTTCAGCCGAAACCAAAACGGAAACCGAACTTTCGGCTTTACTTTCTGTTTAGGCCGAAACCGATACCGAAAGTGACATTTCCGAAAACACATAATGTTTCTGTATTGAAGTTTAATGTGTTTTTAACAATTCTCGCATACAATGGGTTCTTAATCGACGGATCAAAAGCGTTGTAATTTCTGTTCCACGATTTTTAACTCATGCAAAGTTATTTTGTTTTTCTTAAAAATAACATTGATCCGTGACTACGCATGAAAATTCACGAACACTTGAGTTTCGGTTATATTTTGGCCTAAACCGAAACTAAGGCCGAAACTACATTTTTGGTTAAAACTGTGCCAAAACCGAAAGTTCGCTCAGTCTCTGTTTTAATAAAAAGACTTCAATTGTTTTTTTGAAAATATTGTCACAGTAATGTAGAGTATAGACGATTAGACATTTTATACTGAATTGGCCTCAATTAAACACTATTGTCAACATAGTCCAGTCCAGTTCAGCTCGTCTGTTTTACTAACTGGCTCAATGTAAGCCAGGCATAAAGACATTTTTGTACTATTTTTACATAGTATCTTTAGTTTACATTATATTAGAAAATTATATGGGTTTACCTTTAGGCGTACCATTCTAACTTGAATCGTTTTTAATTTAATGTGTTTATTTTTAGGTTTCTGAAGCTCTTATTAAACCTTTAAAAACAATGGGTAGATTATAGAAGCTTAATTACAACACTAGTTATAACTACAACTATTATTAGTTTTAGTATAAGAGAAAAGCATTTAAAGTATCCTAAATTTAAGTAATTTTAGTATTTTACACAGTCATAATATAAATACAGATAGTTAAAACCATTGTCTGTCTGTCGAGCCGTGTACTGACAGAGTATAACAATTATCTATGTTTTGTGCATAGACTTAACGACGACATGTATGTTAGCTTTTCAAGCTTCACGAAAACAACGGATTAGTGTGAATGGAAGTGCAGTTGGTTTATTACGCCGCAAAATAGATTTGATGGTGAGTAATATCATGTATATTCAATAAATTACGTTATATGGTTATGTGGCCTTAAATATTTTCGAATCGTTTTAAAACACAAATCTACATTTCGACAAAAACGTCATTGATAATCGTACGGGGTGTGTGCTTGATTTAATCATGATTTTTATTGAAATAAGTATTTAAATTTGTCGCTAAACGGTACAACTCATACATTTTAAAGAGTTCTCCATATTACATATTGTCAATGTTATTTTGGAGTCACCTAAGGACCATTTATAGGTTATAGCTTGTTTTTCCCTTTCTAATTGTACGTTTATTTCTTTCAGTATGTCATGTTATATGGAATGAATGAGAATAATTCAGTAGTTTTTTGATTTTACATAAGGGTTTTAAATCAAAACAAAATTTAATACAAACATAAAAATGTCAGCACTGGAGCAGCAAGCCACCAAGCTATTGGACTTTAATCAAAAATTAGATATCAATTTGCTGGATACTATTGTTGGTTGCTTATATTCGTCTGTTGGAGAACAACAGCGTATTGCACAAGATATTCTTACAGCACATAAGGAGCATCCGGATGCTTGGACTAGAGTTGACACAATACTGGAATTTTCCCAGAATCAAGAAACTAAATACTATGCTCTACAAATTTTGGAGCAGGTGATACAAACACGATGGAAGGTTTTGCCAAGAAATCAGTGTGAAGGTATAAAAAAATACATTGTCGGATTGATTATTAAAAACTCATCAGACCCTGCAACCATGGAAAATAATAAAGTGTATTTAAAAAAACTTAACATGATTTTAATACAAGTATTGAAGAGGGAATGGCCACACAACTGGGAGACTTTTGTAAGTGATATAGTTGGAGCATCCAAGACAAATGAGAGTCTCTGTCAAAACAACATGGTGATATTGAAGCTGCTTAGTGAAGAAGTATTTGTTTTCAGTACTGGCCAACTAACTCAAACAAAAGCTAAGCATCTCAAAGATACTATGTGTTCTGAGTTTAGCCAGATTTTTCAACTTTGTCAGTTTGTTCTTGAAAATTCACAAAATGCACCATTGGTTGATGCCACTCTGCATACCTTGCTAAGATTTTTGAATTGGATTCCTCTTGGTTACATATTTGAAATGAAATTGATAAGCACTTTAATCTTTAAGTTTTTAAATGTTCCAATGTTCCGTAACGTGACATTAAGCTGTTTGACTGAGATAGCTGGTGTGACTGTCAGCAACTATGAGGATCAATTTGTAGCCCTTTTGGTGCAAACAATGGAGCAACTGGAGGTGATGCTGCCTCGTAATACCAACATTAGAGAAGCCTATGCTAATGGTAGAGATCAGGAGCAAATATTTATACAAAACTTGGCCCTCTTCCTTTGTACTTACCTAAAAGAGCATGGACAACTTATAGAGCGAAGAGGTTTAACAAATACCCTTATGGATGCTCTACGCTACCTTGTATTGATTTCGGAAGTAGAAGAGGTTGAGATCTTTAAAATTTGCTTAGAGTTTTGGAATGCATTGGCTACTGATTTGTACAAGATAGCACCATGTTCTCATTCAGGTGGATTATATAGCCTCGGGAAGAGCATGGGCCGGAAAGCACTATATGCCGATGTGCTGAGCAGTGTTCGTTACATAATGATATCTCGAATGGCAAGACCAGAAGAAGTACTTGTTGTGGAAAATGAAAACGGTGAAGTTGTTAGAGAATTTATGAAGGATACTGATTCTATAAATTTATACAAAAACATGAGAGAAACACTTGTTTACCTTACCCATTTAGATTACCAAGATACTGAACGTATTATGACAGAGAAACTACAAAATCAAGTCAATGGAGCTGAATGGTCATGGAAAAACCTTAATACACTTTGCTGGGCTATTGGATCCATATCTGGAGCTATGATGGAAGAAGATGAAAAACGGTTCTTAGTTGTTGTGATTAAAGATCTTTTGGGGTTATGTGAACAGAAGAAAGGTAAAGATAACAAGGCCATTATTGCCAGTAACATTATGTATGTTGTTGGGCAATATCCCCGTTTCTTAAGAGCCCATTGGAAATTTTTGAAAACAGTTGTAAACAAACTGTTTGAGTTCATGCATGAAACTCATGATGGTGTTCAAGATATGGCTTGTGATACTTTCATAAAAATAGCATTAAAATGTCGTCGTCATTTTGTCACCACCCAAGTAGGGGAAGCATGTCCATTTATTGAAGAAATATTAAGTACAATCAGCTCTATAATTTGTGATTTGCAACCATTGCAAGTGCAGACGGTGTATGAAGCCGTTGGGTACATGATAAGTGCACAGGTGGACCAGGTGGCTCAAGAACAGCTCATTGAAAGGTACATGGTTCTTCCTAATCAAGTGTGGGATGATATAATATCTCAAGCATCACATAATGTTGATGTTTTAAAAGATGCCGAGGCTGTCAAACAGCTAGTGAGTATTCTAAAGACGAATGTGCGTGCTTGTCGTGCATTGGGACATCCCTATGTTGTACAACTTGGAAGAATATATTTAGACATGCTTAATGTTTACAAAGTTATGTCTGAAAATATCAGTCAAGCTATCACTTTAAATGGAGTAGCAGTAACAAAACAGCCTCTTATTAAGAACATGAGAATAATAAAGAAAGAGACTCTGAAATTGATAGCAAGTTGGGTTTCCCGGTCTACGGACAACAGTATGGTGTTGGAAAACTTCATTCCACCTCTTCTAGATGCTGTTCTTTTAGACTATCAGAGGACAGCTGTACCTGATGCAAGAGAACCCGAAGTACTCTCTTGTATGGCTGCTATAGTGTATAAACTTGGAGGGCATATCACTTCAGAGGTACCAAAAATTTTTGATGCTGTTTTTGAATGTACATTGGAGATGATTAACAAAGACTTTGAAGAGTATCCAGAGCACAGAACAGAATTCTTCTTGCTGCTGCAAGCAGTTAATACTCATTGTTTCAAAGCATTCCTGAGTATACCACCAGCGCAGTTTAAATTAGTTTTGGATTCCATAATTTGGGCATTTAAACACACAATGAGAAATGTGGCTGATACTGGTCTTCAAATATTATTCCGACTGCTCCAAAATGTTGAGCAACATCCTCAAGCTGCGCAGAGCTTCTACCAGACATACTTGTGTGATATTTTAGAACATGTGTTCAGTGTGGTAACAGACACGTCACATGGTGCCGGCCTGACAATGCATGCCACTATTTTGGCGTATATTTTCTCCTTAGTGGAGGCTGGCCGGGTCACAGTTCCTCTGGGACCTACTCCAGATAATGTTTTGTACATACAGGTAATTACATTTTATTGTTTTTTTTCTTTTTACTTCTTTCCTCATATAGCTGCATTGTAGACTACTCTGTCCTCAGCACAATTTTCAAGCACTTACAACTTCAAAAAAGAGTGTACTCCTGTTTTAAAGGCCGGAAATGCATCTGTGGTTCCCTTGGCGTTGCGGATGTGCACGGACATCAGATCAATTAACATTAGGCGATCCACTGCTCGTTTTTCCCCTTCTTCTAAAAAAAAATCTTTTTTTTGAGCATGTTGCACAAAATAAAATGTATTTACTTATATTTCACTTTGGTATTATGTATTTTACTTATGAAAATGATCTGGATTAGATTTAAGGAATAACCTTTTTTTAATTTGACTCTTTGTCAGAGTTCATTCATGCGTAAAGCCTATGGTAGGTTAAAAAAAAATGTTTTTTCTAGGAATATGTGGCAAATCTACTGAAAACTGCATTCCCTCATCTATCTGATAATCAAATAAAAATAACTGTGGAAGGACTGTTTAATTTGGACCAAGATATTCCAGCATTCAAAGACCATCTAAGAGATTTCCTAGTTCAGATTCGTGTAAGTATTCATCAAGTTAACTACTAAAATTTTGTGTTTTACTCATTGACATATAAAACAATATTGGAAGTAATTTTAATTGTATGTAATAGTTACTACAGATGCAAAGTTAATAGGCATCATCAACATGATACATAGTAGATTGTATTGCAAATAAAAAAAAGATTGCTACATGCATTTATTTAATAAGTTGTTTTGTGGGGGCCATACAATACTTTAGTTACAGATACACTCAGACACTCACATAAACTTCTTATCTTACAAGGACTAAAGTAGTGAATAAATGTAGCAACAATGTCAATTTATGAGCACATTCTGTTAAAATATGTACTTGTTTGTATAGATAATAAAAGATTTATTGTTAATGTGGCTTTTGAGAATATCTTCATACTAAATAAGAAATTGTACATTTCAGGAATATACTGGTGAAGACGACAGTGACCTGTATTTAGAAGAGCGGCTGTTTGCTCTTCGTCAAGCGCAAGAAGAGAAGCGGAGGGTGCAACTGTCTGTTCCAGGCATCCTCAATCCTCACGAATTGCCCGAAGAGATGCAAGATTAATGTCAAGTAGGCTTAGTGTTCAGGTCTGATAAGCTAATAATAACAGTACATTTAGCATAAATATTGTAGTAAAATGAAATAAGAACAATTGCACATTTTATTCATATGATTAATAATAATTTTGTGTTAAAAATATTGCGCCAAATTTTATTTTTAACTAATTGGAAAAAATTGAGATTTGATTATTCTGCTGGAAATACATTTCCGAATTATGTGTTAAGTGGACTGTTGTCATTAAAGTGATCTGTTTCTTGTGCAGTTTGAACAATACCTTGTTATGCCAGTTGTACAAAGGTCGCTAGGAACAATGCTAGATGATGAATGCAAGTGAAAAGATTATAGCACAAATCTTTTCAAATGAGGTGTGTCGAACTAGCACAAGGCAAATCATATGGCCTTTATTAAACATAGATATACAGGAACTCGCATCAGTCTAAGTTTATTGCCTGATGATAAACGTGAACACTAACATTTTTTGTTGTCAAATATTCTAGAATTAATAGATGATGACTGTGATGGTAACCAGTGTGGAATTTTCAACATAATCGCTACAGAATCTGAGTATTATCGAGTAGGTTCTAGGAAAAACTTTGTAAGTGAATCGCTGTTAGTAACATTTTTTCTTATGATTTATTATTAAATGTTATCTGAACTAACATTCATAATGGTTTAGTAACAACCATTTTTGGTGGGTTTCCGAATGTGTTTTGGGTCCGCTTAACTGTCTTTCAATTTGTGTTTTCAATAAACAGTTAAATAAGAAATTGTGTTTCAATGATTATGGTATATATTATGAATTTAATTGGTACTACAAGATAAGGTGTTTATAGTCTACTTTATTTTTACACATCAGGTATATATCCTGTACTTTCAAATACTTATGGAACTGGTATTTGAATCGGTATTTTTTACGTCATATTTCAGATTTCCATCTACGAAAATCTATCTATACATATATAATAAAATTGGAGTGTCGTCTGTTTGTAATATCAAAAGAAAAATTCCAAATTCCGGGAAGATGGTGTACTTGCGTTGCTGATAACGAAAATCACATTTAAATTTTTTTTATATGTGNNTATATAGGTTACTTTTTTTTCTTAATATTTCGTGGATGAAGTCGCGGACAACAGCTAGTTGTAAATAATTTATTTGAATTTCCAATGAAAAAATTGTTCCCGGTACAAATCATTGTTCATCAACGACTATTTTTATTGAAAAGCTATTTGAAAATGAATTTATTTGAGAATAACAATGAAAAATTCTACGTTGCGACCGTAGATTTTGTAAAACTTTCAAAAATATGTTGGGTTTTTTTATAGAAAAAATAGTAGAAAATGGGCTATGTTGTATAATATAGTCTATATAACTATTTTTTTTGCTGCTTTATAGCAACAAAAATTTTATTATCTGGGAATATGGTAACACCGCTAGCATTTGGTTGCTTGTAGAGATGGGCAAAATGTGTCGTTTTGAAGAAAAGAGTGATACATATCTTTTCATCTTGGTGATTTAAATCACTCTTTTATATTAGTAGCTCACTAGAAAATTTGAACTGAACTAATCAATATAAGAACAATTAGGATTAAACAGAGAAATCATATCGTTTAAAATTTAAAGTTTCCAATGTGGTCACACATTATAGATATCTTTATTTTTTCATTAATACTAATTTTTACATATATTTTCAGTAAATTTGGCAACATAATAATATTTAGCAATATCATCTATCATAAGCTATTTGATAAATATGCTCTCCATGTTTTTCTCTAAGTAAGAAGTGAGCATTGGCATTGAGCGACAAGCCAGAAGTTGTTCACTTGCCATTTCAAACTTATCAATATTGTACGTATGAAAAATTACTTTATTTCTCAAAAACAGTACTGTTTTTTTAAAGATATAATTTGAAATGAATGAGCTAAAGATACATTAACTCTTTTTTAAAGAGGTATATATTTTTAACACTCGCTCACTCATCACATCTCTAGTGCCTTGCCAATTGCCAATTCTTCCTATATGAAGGCATGGAGTAAAAATTTATTTTAATTTCAATTATAATACAGTCGTATGTACTGAGGTTTCAGTTGTGATTATCCTTATTTTATAAAGTTAAATTAAAAGAAAAAATGGCTAACATGGGTGAAGAAGTATCCGCAAGTGATACAGATGAAAATAGGTTGGTTTCTAGTGATAACAGAAACAACGAATCAAGTATAACGAATTCTGAAGAGGTCGATGTAAGTAATTTTAGTCAAATTTTAAAAAAGCTTACGCGGAAGAAGAAAATAGTTGTGTTATTTAATATCTTACGTGATTCAAGTTGTACCTTTGTTATTTTAACAATTTTATCTCTATTGGACAAATCTTTGGTAGTAAGTCGTAATTACGACAAATTTATTTTACCTAAATTGTTCAATTATGCCTGAGTGATTACCATACATTTGCGTGTTTGCGAAAAAAATGCTATCGTCATTTCGTGATATTTAGTGTTGCAAAGATGATGGTGGGTAAAATTATAGAAGAAATTAATCGTTTTAACTTTAAACCGTGTTTTTGAAAGTAGGTCTCTGGCAGTATTTTAACTTCAAGAATTGTATATCCCCAAATTAAATAAAAATTGGTTATTTTATTAATTAAGTTACTTCGAAATTGTTAATTTTGCATATCCATTTATTTTATGTATATAAAAATATCTAGGTCACGTAATATTGTGTCAATGGTGCTATACACTAAATTACCATGTTACCTTGTAATGTTTATCAGATTGCAAATAATTTGTTCTGAGCATATTAATCTATGGGGGACACACAAGAGTGATTTACATTATTTGCTACTTGCTTGACTTTGTTGTCTAAGGTGACTGCTAAAAACTGTGGCTGCTATTTTTTTTACATTTGCTAATTATCCAAGTACACACATCTAAATTAACAAAATAGCCCTCAAATATGAAGGTTGCTTCCGTCATAATATGGATATTTTGTAAAAAAAAAGCAAATAAACAATATCAAAATTATATTGCAATGCAACATTGTTAATTAAAACAGTAAATAATCGGTAAGAAGGATAACCAGTATTATATTCCTTGCAAGATTTAATTTAATGCATTTATTACAAAAAATTCAGGGATGCAGATAGCAATCAAACATAATTTTTTTTTTCAGTTTAATGCACAAGTTGATGAGCAACGGCGTCGCATGCAGCCAACAAAACTGGAATCTTTCTTTGCAATCACTAAATCACTTATTATTAGAGCTCTGGTTATTTATTTCATTACATCATTGTTCCATTATTCTTTTGCACCAAAAACTGATGTCAAGAGTCCGGCTGGAACTGGAACGTCTCGTGTGCCAGCTGTAAATATATTTTCCAATGGGACTGTCTTAGATATGTATTGTTATATATCTGAGAAAGAATTTCTGAACAACATTAATGAGTTGGAATTTGTTTGGAAGCAAACAGATATTGTTTATGGTGACTGGTATGGCGGTCCTAATGGTGATGGCACATACACATTTTCAACAGAAATAACGCCTTCAAAAGCACTTATAAATAATGGCTCTATTTACCTTCATACTTATATAGTACATTCGGGCAAATCACCAAATCCAGAAGATAAAAACAATTATGCAGGTACTTTTATCACATATAGCAAGAAAATGTTGAACAAGTACAAAAAATTGAGATACCTAAAAACTCATAATTTATTAACTGGACAAACAGAAAAATCAGAAGAAGAAATAATAAAGGCAGAGACAATGAAGGAAGAGATTGTATCACATTGGCATCCTAACTTGACAATAAATCTTGTTACTGACCAGACCAACTGGATGCAGGGCAGTGTGCCACCTCCACTTGATGAGTTCATTTACTTTACACCTGATGGTAAATCTTACAAACCTGCTGTACTGTTAAATGATTATTGGAATATGATGCGTGATTATGTACCTATAAATAAAACAACAACGAAACTTGTATTGGAACTGACTTACCAACCATTGAGCCTTTTCAAATGGCAATTGTACACCGCCCAAGCGATGAGAGATAAACTGAGTGTGTTCTCTGCATTGGGGGCCGAGGAACAGGATGAGGAACAAGACACTGTAAAAGAATTGCTTCTGGAAACATCTCCATATTTACTTGGATTGACCATATTTGTATCTGTACTTCATTCAATATTTGAATTATTAGCATTTAAAAATGATATTCAGTTCTGGAACAATAGACAATCTTTGGAAGGTTTGTCAGTTAGATCGGTGTTCTTTAATGTATTCCAATCAACAGTGGTTCTTCTGTATGTCTTGGACAATGAGACTAATGTAATGGTCAGAATTTCTTGTTTCATTGGCTTGATGATTGAAATTTGGAAGATTAATAAAGTTATGGATGTTAAATTGAATAGAGAGAAACTCATATTTGGAATACCCACTTTGACATTTAAAGACAAAGGTTCCTATATAGAATCAAGTACCAAAGAGTATGACATGTTAGCCTTTAGATATCTAAGTTGGGCTTGTTTCCCTCTCCTCATTGGTTACGGTGTATATTCCCTGTTGTATCAAGAACATAAGGGATGGTACTCATTTGTTCTTAACATGATGTATGGATATCTGTTGACATTTGGTTTTATTATGATGACACCGCAGCTGTTCATTAACTACAAATTAAAGTCTGTGGCACATTTGCCATGGCGCATGATGACATACAAATTCCTGAATACATTCATTGATGATATATTTGCATTTGTAATCAAAATGCCAACTATGTACCGTTTGGGCTGCTTCAGAGATGGTAAGTGCATACCAGAGTTTACAGTTTACTTAGTAGTAGAGTAAGTCACAAGTACTTTCCAATACATTAAGATCCCTTGACTGCCAAACATAAATCAGAGTTTGACATTATTACATCTAATGGTTTTTTTTTATTTATTTTGGGTGCTTTGACGCGTAGCGACTATAACGCCCCATAAGTCTAAAACTACCAAAACTCAATTATCTAAATTCTTAAACAAATGTTGGTCAACTTAAACACCATCCTGGCCTGGTCCCTAGACGGATAAGCCAGGATAGTGTTTAAGTGACCGACATTACACCCATAGAGATTCAAGGGTGTTTCGTAAATGCCCAGCTTTGCTAAAATTGCGTAAGTTTAGCTGCAAGGCTCCCCAGTCTAGAGTTTATTCCATGTTAAATCATATAATTTATGTATTTTCAGATATTGTGTTCTTCATTTTCTTATACCAGCGTTGGATTTACAAGGTCGACCACAAGAGGGTCAATGAATTTGGCTTTTCTGGTGAAATGGAGCAGCAAAAGAACGAATCTGGAAATGGTAACCTGGCAATTTCCGAAGGTGAAACTCAACAACCCGGTGACAAGAAGAATGATTAGTTAAAATTATGAAAATGTGTAACTACTTGCTAGAAGTAGAATATTTTGTCTTTTAAATTTTGTTGTAATGCCTATGTGCATCAGGTACATGCAATGTTGGTTGTTGCAACTAGCCTGTATATAATCTGTATTAAACCTTAATAAAATGTTGTGAAATTAAATTTTAATGTAATGCTGTTTTGTTTTTATAATGACATATTTAAAAGTATCAAAAAGTTTACGATTTTATAGGCAATTGAGCAATTATTTTGACTTACATATTTAAAGAAGACATGTGACTAATTCAAACTAAATAAAATTATCCAAAGACGCATTATTTGCTGTTTATTTAAGCTTTAATCACAGTATCAGAGCCGATTTATAAAAGTGTTACTAAATAACAGGTTCATCACTTTGGTTATTTCTATAAATACATACTTATACTTTACTGGTTGATACAACTTTTGTTAGCGTACATAAACTCGGTAAATAACATTTTAAATTTGGTAGCAGTACGAATTTTTTTTTTTTAAATAGTGCATATTCTAGCCACCAGTAACACATAATCATCTGTTAAAAATTTTCAAATTTAACTATTGATCATGATTGTTTTGGATTTTTTTTCTATTTATTTCCTTCTCATTGCTCATTATTAAATTCTTATTTATTTGATTTTAAAATTTAGTGAATAAAAATTAGTAGGTATAGTTACTATTGGGGTATTTATGGGCAAAGGACAGACTAAGGCGCTTGAGTTTTTCTCCAAAAAATATCAGATTTCTTTAGAAAAATAAAATAATTAAGCATATAATAAATAGTTACATAGACTATTTTCCGCATCC